>JAQMYJ010000019.1:2254150-2265235 GCA_030014305.1 Clarias laeviceps | reverse complement strand
AATGTAGAAAATAAATCACTAAACAAAAACAAAGAAATTTGCAAGTGACCCCAAACTTTTGAACGGTAGTGTATTTCCTAGAAAGACAATGTTCTTGACTGTGCACGAAGCTGGATCGAGGGAGACCTACTGTATTATAGGAAGTCTTGCTTATTTTGTTTATACTTGAAGAGCATCTCTAATTCACGAAAATTTTAATTTAAAATTTTAAGATTTATTTACAAACTTCCAACATTGTGAAGTTGGACATTTGAGGAGGTCTTAGCCTCCTGACCTTGGAAATGAGGTAGTGTTTTATTCTGTACAAAAATGCATCTGAACAAAGGAATTTATTATAGTATGAAAACAAAACAAAACAGAAATGATTAATACATATTGTTGATGGCTGATAAGCTGATCAAGATATTTGAGCGTAGAAGCTGGCCTGGGGTGAGAGTTCATTCTGTGCACATTGACTTCTCAAATAAATTCGCAGTCTAGGCTCAGAGTTGTGATTCATAATAACGTATACAAGAAGGCACCTGGATTTAGTTAAGGATTTGGTTGTTTATTAGAATAAAATAGAGAGGTTTTATGAGAATTTATTACCTGAAAGGTATAAAAGGCAACCAAAGAAAAAAAATCTAAAGAACAAAATATGCTGCGTTGGGCGTTCCTGCGCCATCAAATCAGTAAACCGTGTAATTGCTAACTGCGCTAACACTGACGGTATTTTTTAGAGATCAGAGATTCCAACTGAACTGTTTATGAGGGGTGTTCAAGTCAAACCGGGACTTTTGATAGTGCAGAGTAAAAACTCCCTTTATTTCTCTATATAATCCCCTGATACACTAATGCACTTATCCCAGTGTTTCACTAGTGTTTGGACACCATCAAGGTAGAAAGGCCTCCCAGGAACTCCTTTAACATGTGGAAATGGCTTGGAGCGAGATCAGGACTGTCTGGGCAATGTGAAGTGGCAGTAACTCCTAGCCAAATTCCTGGGAATTTCAAGGATGATGTGTTCCACTCGCTGAATGTTCATAGGAATGACTGCAGTGGGCTTTTTTTCCAAAAATTCATGTCATTCATGGACATACGGTCATGGTTACATATTTACAATTTAATTTGAATTTACAAATCATTTACACCGTTCAAATGTTTTACTGCTGCTAAGAGTGTCATCAGCATACTGTGCTTGAAGTCCTCTTTAAATGTTGATCGCTTCTACGTCTTCATTCACAAAAGTCCCAGTTTGACTCGAACACCCTTCGTACTTTACCTGGACGCTTATGATATTTGCACCCACACTTTCAAAGCAGTTTTTTTTGTTCCACCTGCACACCTAGCCAGGATAAAGCATTGCAAGGTAACAATAAATCAGCGTTATAAAAGCATATGCTCAAGGTTTTTAATTCATGAAAAAAAATAGATATATAAATAAATAACGCCCACTCTGTTTTGAGAAGAGGATTTATTCTGGAGGTCTGCCATAGCTATTATAGCAACACACTGCGACCTTGCTGTCATTATAACAAAATGAATAGCGCAGTAGTTGACTGGAGACATGTGGAAAAGTGAAGACCTGTAAAAAAGTCCAGGACAGTCATCTGATCTGTACTTTAGCTGTATTTCACAAAAAAAAAGGCTTCTATTTTCTCACCTAGCTGTTAATGGAAGTAGAAACAGATCTAGCACTGATGGTTTTGAAAAAAAAAAAAAAAAGTACTCTATGTTTGTTTTAAAAAAAAAAAAGTGTTCTAGGCTGTTCTGTACGGTCCATCTCTTTCTCTCATCCTGGCCTTAAACCACTTTGCAAGTAGTGCAAAGCTCTCAAAACAGGCAGATGGTCTTTTGATGTCATTTTCCATAGAGAACCTGTCCGTCCTCTTGATGTCCGAGCACATCCGGCATGTAAACTCACCCCGCTGCCCTTCCGTTACTTAAAGTCCGAAAGCAAGCAGCCCGAGAGGAATATCTCTCTAATGTCTGGTTGAACTGTGAAAAATCGCTGTACCGTGAAATACAAAAAAATACGGATACGTCACGGATATTCTTCTTGCCGGAGTCCTTTCGGCCGTCACTTCCTTTTCTGCATGCCGAACACGGACTGGGCTTCACCGCTATTGTCGTCACGGTTGATTCCACATCATATTCTGACAGTTTCCTGTCAAACTTCTACACCCTGGCTAATTCGTAGAGCTGAGCTCCTCACACTTGGGCATAGCAGTCATAGTAAGATCACTTAACTAGCCCTGTTCAGGCCGTTAATAGCTATTACTCACTCACTCACTCATCGTCTACACCGCTTTATCCTGTGTACAGGGTTGCAAAGGGTCCTGGAGCCTATCTCAGGAGACTTGGGACTTGGGCACGAGGTTGGACAGGGTTCAAATCGGACCCAGACCCTGGAGGTGAAAGGCTACAATGCTAACCACTATGCCACCATGCGGTCAAATAGCTATTACAGCTGTTGAATTCTGGATGTAATTTAGTTATGAAATACAAATGAATTTAATCAAATAATTTATTTAAGATGAATTAAGAACTTAAACAAGAACTAAACAATATCAGAAAGATGTTGCTAGGGTGTTGCTACTGTAGGTTGCTCCTGTGATATTCTATGTGGCTGCAAGGTTTGTGGTTGCTCTACTGACCTAACATGTTGCTAGGTCACTTCTATGCTAGCACACATGGTTGCTAAGGTGTTAATACAATGATGCTATGATTTCTAGTTCGTTGCTGTGATATTCTACATAATTTCAGCAAATTGGTTGCTATTGCTTGCTTGGTCATATGCTAAGCCGGTTGGTTGCTAGGGTTAGGGTTAGGTAGCTGCTGTTGGTGGTGGTTTCTAACTGGTTGCTATGCAGTTCTAGGTGGCTATTCTTATGGTTGATGCTTTAACAAAAGTCATGTTGTTATGTGGTTGCTTGGGTGTTACTATGTGCTTGTTATGTTGTTCCAGATGGTTGGTTGCTAGTATGACAGTTGAAGTTTTTCATAAATGGTTGCCGAATTACAGATAGAAGCGAGGTATGTTTGGTTGTGGCTATGCCACCCCAGTTTGTTATTAGGGCATTGTTAGGTGGTTGTTATAATATTGCTAGATTGCTCATATGCTAAAGCAATTGGTTGTGTTTGCTAGCTGTTCGCTATGACGTTTTAGGTGGCTGTTAGGTGCTTAGTGGTTGCTACTCTGACCCAGTTAGTTGCTAGGTGGTTGCTATGCTACCCCAGTTTGTTGTTAGGACGTTGCTAGTTGACAGCTATGATATTCCAGGTGGTTGCTAAGGTATCGCTAGGTTGATCATGTGCTAAACCAGTTGGTTGCTAGGTCGTTGCTACATTAAAATGTCATGAAAGCTTTATGTAAAGCAGTGCAAATCCTCAAAATGTGTCAGTGAAAAACCCAGGCCTTGAGAAGGAGTCTGCTTGTCAGACACATGTTTGTAGTGTCATGCGGGACCGCAATCGCAAGCCTATGAATTTTGAGTGAACCTTTTTTTTTTCCAGCTTCTCCATTTGAAAAATTACAGCTTTGCCTGATCTCAGCTCAGCTGTGCGCGTCTGCAAAGCATTTACGCCTGGACATGACAAGTTTCGTTTCTCTTGCAGCAAAGTAACGTTATCGGTGCTCACCTCCTTGCTCGTGTCACGTCCGAGCCTAAAAACGCAGAGATCAAACACATTATCGCTTAGGAGCTGTTTGTCTCGGGGTAGCGTCGAGGCAAACATGAATATTTAAAAAAAAAAAAAATCCAGCATGAAAACTTAATGCAGAGTGGCAAGGACATTATCATTTCAAAGGCTTTTTTTTTTTCTGCTTGCTGAATTCAGGACCTGCAGGCTGTCTCTGGTTGCATTACAGCCAAAAGCACTGTACGTTACCAGCACGGCTTGTGTTTCGTGGGAATAACGTTTAAAATGCGCCGTGTATTGTAAGTAAAACTTCAAAAGCTCGCCTGCATAATGGAAGTGAAAGTTCAAGTATTTTATAACTGAGGCTGGCTGCCTGTTTCATATTTTAATCAAGTGTCTTTAACCAACAGGGCTAATCAGGGATCAACGTTTTCATTACTGCTCTTTATAATTCTGTGACGTGACGGATGAAGAGGCGGAGCTGCTTTCAAAGCCGTGACAGTTAAATCTGGCCTCGATTTGGGAGCTAACTATAATTTGCTAGAAGAGGAGTGAGAGATTATAAACAGACTCTTGAGCCTTGGAATAATAATAATGATAATAAATAGCTTTTATTTGATACCTGGTGTAGTGGTTAGCGCTGTGACCTCACACCTCGAGGGTTAGGGGTTCAATTCCCCTCTCTGTGTCTATACATGTTCTACCTGTGCTTTGTGGGTTTCCTCCCACAATCCAAAGATTTTGCAAAAAAGGTTAATTGGTGTTCCCAAATAGTGTGTGTGTGTGTGTGTGTGTGTGTGTGTGTGTGTGTGTGTGCGCCCTGCGATGGATTGCCCAAAGTCTCCTAGGCTCTGGGCCCCCATGGCTCTGTACAGGATAAGCGTTATAAATAAATGAATTAATATTTGATACCTGAACTTCAGTAGACATTATTATGGTGACTAATTTAAAAGAAAAAAATATATTATTATTATTATTAGTAGTAGTTGTAGTAGTAAGTAGTATTTGATGTACAGTAGATAGTGTTAACTTTAAATAATAATAAAATACTACTACAGTACTACTACTACTAATAATAATAATTCTTCATCTTCTTCTTAATATTATTATTATCAAGTTGTAAGACAAAAAACAACAACCCAACTAACTGAACAAACAACAAAAAACCCTTTCAGCCATAAACACATCAAGAAAGATCATGTTAAATACTTTATTTATTAAATATCTCATTGTGTTTAAAATATTGTGCTCTACCTTTTACTTTCTTTTATATATTAAGAATTATTTTAATACAGATTATTCTATTTATTCTGGAATTTCCTTTGGGATCAATAAAGTAGAAATTTTCCCACTGTGAGACAAATATCTTATCTATTTGCCTATTTGGATTAAATTCAAAAGGATTTAATTGACTTACTGAATTTTAAATAGTTTTTAATGTTTGACTTTTTACTGTCAATAATGTTTGTTTCAACTACCATTCATTTCTTTTGTATAATAATAATAATAATAATAATAATAATACTGTAGTTATAATAACATGAGAGTAATTATTATTATTATTTAACCCAAAAAAATAATACACTTCAAGAAAAAGCCATTGCTGTGTGCATTTTAACGTTCAGAATATAGTAAATTAGTTATCACTGGGCTAAAAATATTGATTTGTCACTACTTGAATTGAATACATTTGGACCAAAGTTCTCAGTTGAAGTTTATTTTTCTTTTGTAAACATGCCACCTGGTCACTATCAACTGTCCTTCGTACATCTTCTGTATTTACCGTTTGGTTTGTTTAAGAGCAGATTAAATCCGATAACCCGCACCCTGTGATTCTGATCTCTCTCATATCGTACTCCTTGATTTCCCGAAACTCTCTTTATGTCATGCTGTGAAATTACAAAGCAGCTCAGGGGTTGATTGTGAATTTGTATCTCCACAATCTAAATCGCATTAGTTTCGCAATATTGCTGGTTAGCTATCAAACGGCTCTAAGTCTCGAGTGTGTCTTTTTTAGGACATCGCTCAGTCGACGTTGCGTTCACTTTGCGTCGGTTTTGCATAATTGACGGACTGGCGTTTTTGAAAGGGGAGAATTTATGCCCTTGCCTCCAGTAATGTATTTGCATTCGGCTATTTCTATTAATATGATTTTGGTTTATGATCCAGTGCATGGAGAAAGAATAATTTAGTCGGTTTTCTGTGCGGATCTCAGACCTGAAACTTACCGTGAGATACTCTGAATGCTAATCTATGCTAATTTAATCAAGTCAAACTGCCTTATAGACAAAGATTTACATTTACCGAAAATGATTTCAGACAGAAGTATTAGTCCTGTGTCTTTCCTCATGAAACTGGGTGGCTAAGTGCTGAATTACGACCCTGAAGGTATTACACAGTGCTGACACTGGAGTCTCCTTCATCTACACCTCCTTACCTTGCAGCTAAAACTAATTTTTATTAAAAAGATGCTGTTATTATGACCACCATGTCATGCATCTAATAAATGAACTCATAATTGTTTGTAGCCATTTTTTTAACCAAACTATACTGAACACCTAGAGAGAAAACAAAATGTTTGTTTTTGTTTGATTATTTTATTTTATTATTATTTTTTTTTTATTATTTTGTTGCCAGATTGCTTTAAAAAAAAATTTGTATTCTCAATACTCTGGGGGAAAAAAGGTCTATGCTAATTATTACTTTAAATAAAAATGCACGTCAAAGTAAAACCAAATCATATTAATGTTCATTAAATTATGAATAAATTTTATGCAGCAGAAGAAAAAAAAATTGCACACAGTCAATTAAATTGTAAAGTATTCTTCGGCCTATAATGGATGCTACAGCATTCAGCAAGATAACGGATAATATATTTAGCACAAATTGATAGTTACTCATCCTAATTCTTCCGGGAGTAGTGCTGGCTCAGGCCGTCAAAGCTGTGGGTTGCTGATGAAGCAAAGGGATGTGGATTTGAGCCCCGCCACCCCCTGGTTGCCACTGTTGGGCCCTTAGCCAAAGCTCCATATATATTTCCCAGTAGGGCATCCTCAGTGCCAGTCCAAAGCCTGGATAAGTGAGTAGGTTGTGGCAGGAGGGGCATCTGGTATAAAACCTGTGCCAATAACCCATGATACGATGTGACGACCCTGAGAACAGGAAAAAGTCCAAGGATAATATTTCATCAGCCATACCATTAACATCACCGGGTAAACTGAACAAACTGGTGACAGGATCCTGGACACCCAAGGATCACCCATGACCGCAGGGAGCAAACGCTAGCCCATCTGGTCCGATCCCACAGAAAAGCCATTGCAGCACAAACCACTGGAAGAGTCAGTGCAGACCATGTTATACATGCACCATAAGACCCAGTGCACTACAGCCTGTTGCACAAGGGCCTAAGGATGCTAACCAAACTCCAAACTCTCCAGATCCCAATCCGATCCTCATGGCCTCATATAATATTCATCAATGTACATAATATGATCAAAATGCACCATACTGTACTTCATAAAGAGCAGAGCATGCATTTTCTGCTCTGCCAATCACAGTGACACAAGCAAGTGGTAGGCAAAACTATGTGGACACATGACTAATCACATCCCTGTGGTATATGGGCAGTTCACAAACTCTTGCCACAACATTATAAGCAACTCTGTGTGCTGTTGAGTAGCATTCGTGAATTTCCTTTCACTGCAACTAAGACGTGCAAACCTGTTCCAGCATGACCATTTTTAGCCATTGTATGGTATTTCGACCATTTTCTGGTGGGTGAGAAGAATTATAAAGTTAGTTAAGAATTTCCAACAATTTGTGAACCACAGTAAGTGTATTATAAATGGCTAATTTAAATTGCTTGCTAGATGATTAGCAATCTTCTCCCACTTTGGTAATTATGAAGTCTGATGAGGTTGCAGTTGAAATTGTCTGTAACCCCTAAGGCAAGTGGCAGTGTAGGGCAGTTCTTCCCAGTTTAGTCCATCTGTTGATTATTTGCAATGCTTAGACTTGAGTTTAAGTGCTTGTATAACACCAGTTTGTGAATTTTTTTCTGTTGTTGCTGTTTAAATCATGTTGGAAAAGTGCCACTTTATTACTTTATATCAATATATGTGTTTCTACAGCTGAGGACACGTGTGGAGGAACCTTCCGGAGTTCCAGCGGTGTGATCTCCAGCTCCGACTTCAAGAACGACTACAAGAACAGCGGAGAGTGCACATGGACCATCGTTGCTGATCCTGGAGACACTATTTCGCTCGTCTTCACTGACTTCCAGATGGACAGCAAGTTCGACTACTTGGAGGTGGAGGGATCGGAGGCGCCATCCATATGGTGAGAACTCGTGGTTCTTCATTTTACAGTATGTTATTCCATTGCTTTTTATGATTTCACTTATAAATATATATTTTGGGATTGTTTTTATTTAATCATTTGTAGAATGTGTATCTTGGCATCTTTAAGGTCCTTAAAGACAAGTGAGCAATAAAACACTTGGCACTGTGCTGTAAGAGAAATTAATCAACACCTGAAGCGGAGTTGATTATTTTTCAATTAAAGTATGCTTCAAAGTGTTTTATTCCTTGAACACTTACATAGTAATCACTTAACAAAAGCCACATCCTACAGTTTATCCATTATAATGCGACCTTGTATGCAAAATTCCCTTTTTAGTAATTTTTAGACATTCACACGGGTCTCCAGTACAAACAAAAGCATCCTGTTTTTGCTTTTTCCATTTTGTATTCACAGGGTTTTTTTTTAACAAGAAAGTCACAGTTTTGCCCAGATGTGAGCTAATATACTGTACCAAAAAAACTCTCCCTTGGCTCTGTGCTCAGCTCTGCCATTCTCTAGACACCAATTTTAGGCGCTACAGTAAATAGGACTACGCTAGCAGATACCAGATAACTGCTAACAGCTGACCAAGCATTCTTTTGCTTTTAACAAGGACTAAGTTATTTGTTAGCAGCTAACCACTAAAGGCTAACATTACGATCTGTAAAATGTAAAAAGGACTAAGTCAGCAATTAGTGGTCAGTGACCAACCTCTTTTAACTTTTGTATCACTAAATATTGAGTATGACATTGTGAATTAACAATCCTACATGTATTCTTCTCCTTATTTGCCGGTGGGAAATACTGGGAGACAGGTGGAAAATGTTCGATAAAGTCCCTCACTCTCTGTGTTTTCATTGGCTAGGAAAATGCACTTCCACACAAAGGACTGTAGTTCATTTAAAGATACAGTCACTGAAACAGCATGTTTGGAAAAGGAGTGAAACAGAAAGAAAGAACATGAAGCCTGAATGCAGCTGGAACATTAACAGACACATTTTAGAGAGCTCTACCATTGGAATTAAATGGTTCAAAAAGGTGAATAATGTGTGACGTTTAATGATTACATTTACATTAGTAGATGGGTAAGTCAAAAATAATAAATTATCCGCACCAGTCATTGCTGTGCAGGTATGAATGTGTTATATCAGTTCATTTGTACCTGCAGTAAGAGCAAAAATGGATACCCCATCTAATTTGAAAGAGCAGCGTGCAATAATTCGTGATTTGTTCCTGGTGCTGAAACAACTCACGGAAGAACATAAACAGAAGCGTCTGGATATTTGCAAACAAATTTAGGACTAAAACAATAGTGATAGAGAATCATTACTGGTGATGAGACACGGATTCAGAATCATCCTCAATCAGCAACTAAGAAAAAGTTTAAAAGTCCACCCACAGCTGGAAAATTCACAAATGCTTACAGTTTTCTGGGATTCTCAAGGGCTGGTATTGGAACATTTTCTGGGAAAAGGTTCGACAATCAACAGCGCTCGTTACAGTGAGACGCCTATTAAAGAGCTGAAGCCTAAACTACAGATTAAACGCAGAGGACTGCTATCCAAGTTTGTTGTGATCTTGCATGATAATGTCTCTCCTCTGTGTGCGTCTCTGCCTGGAACACCATTTCTTCACTACTCCCAACCAGTTAAGACACCTCCGGAGCTCTTCTACATTTTAGTGGAGATGGGAGTAATTTCCTATTTTAAGAATTTTGATAAATACCTCTTATTCCATTCCATAAAAGTAGGACCAAAATGGCATCATTCAGAGAATTTTTAGCCACTTAGGAGTGATTTCCTACTCTGAGAAGTGTAGTAAATACGGGCCCAGATCTCGCTCTGTCTGACTTTCACCTGTTTGGTCCCCTGAAAGCAGCCCTATGAGGACAGACACGAGAACACAGCGGTGCATTCATGGCTCACAGCTCAGCCTCAAACATTTTTAATGAGAGAAGGCGAAAGTTTCTTGACAGATTGACAAAGTGTAATGAAAAGCAAGGCGATTATGTCGAATAATTATGTATTTGTCTTTTTCTAATAGGGAATTACAATAAATCCTACAGCAAGAGTGCAGATAATTTTTGACTCACCATCGTAGGTCCACGTTATCCCGTAATGAGTAGTTATTCTGTTGATGTTATGAATTAACTAATCAAAATAGAACATTCTAGAACTGGAGTCTGAAACTCCTTTTCCATCTCAAGCCACTTGATTTCCACTATTGCCAATAGTTTAGCACATGCATAGGTGCTAATATATATATAATCAAATTCAGTGGTATTTTATTTTTATTTTTTGGTTTTTATAGACTAGTGCATCATTCTGCAGTTGCCTAATAACTGTCCCTGTCTTTTTGTCACAGCAATATTTTGTACAATTTGCCCCACCAGTGGCTTCATTGATTCCGGTGAACCGTTCCCGAAAGCTACAAGATGAAGTAGACAAGTTGTTGTGAAACCGGAACAAGCTTTCTGTCCTCCTCTTGCCCCAAATCCATTAGTTTTATTGGAGTGACCTTTATGTAATTCCAACAAACTTGTTACTGCCAAAGGGACAACAAAATCAAATTGTAACATTCAGGTCACTCAGACCTTCAGAGACAATGAAAAGATAGGAAAAAGTAACCCACTTGCCATGCTTTAACTATAATATATGACCTGTTGAATGGGCACTCATGATTGGTCAGAAGGTGCTGCTTAATTTTCTGTAGCATTGGTCATTTAATTAGGTTAAATATGTTACAGGGTTGGGGGTTTGAGTCTTGCCTCCGGTCTCTGTGGAGTTTCCAGTTTATCCCTGTGCTACTGGTTATGCCAGTTTCCTTTTAGTGTCTAAAAAAACTGCGCTGAATGACATTTCCAAATTGTCCATATTGGATGATTGGGTTTGTGAATGTGTGTTTTCATGCCCTGTGCTGGGTTGTCACCACATTCAATTTAGTCCCTGAGTTCCCTGGAATAATCCCTGTGCTCCCCACAACCATAAACAATATAGAACATGGATAAATAAATGAAGGAGTCTCCAGTATCAGGACCTTTTAATGGATGTGTCAGGGTGAACTAACCTTGGTGACCAGAAGACGTAGCTTTAGCGGTTAGCCCAATGTAGCGTGGATGGTAAA
>JAQMYJ010000019.1:2221309-2254050 GCA_030014305.1 Clarias laeviceps | reverse complement strand
TCCTTTTATACTTCCTGGTTCGCGACCGCATTACTTCCGGGTCCTAGTGCCGGTCGCAGATTGAGTGTGCATGACAGGATGTTGAAACTTCTGGTTTCTTGCCAACTTCTCAACCTTCATTTGTCCACATTCTCCGGATAATAAAAGAGCTGGATGAGGGACCAACTCTTTATAGCTTCTGTAATGTAAGAAAATAGGGAACTAAAGTGTTTTATAGATACTAAAGAGTATTGAATTTGGCTGTAAATAAATAAACAAACATTATTTCCTCTGATTATCTCCGATCCTCCAGCACTGCTTGACTGGTCTCAACATCTCTCAGAGATCAAGGAAGACATGCAATTCTGTTCTCGCACTTAGGTGATGGAAATACCTTCTTTTAGATGTCCATATAGCTGAGTCACTGGCAGTCTTTAAATGAGAAATAAAGGCCCATTTGTTTCTTCAATATTCGGGTTAAATTCCATTATTCTATCCCTTTATTACCCCACCGTTTGACAGATGGTACTTAGGTGGTAACCTAGTATCTCAATGTAAGGAACTTTACTTTAGTAAGCACTTTTGTAAGTCGCGCTGGATAGGACTAAATGTAAGTGTAAATGTAAATTCTTTAATAAATAAGAAAATATTAGCCTTAGGAAATTGCTATGGTATAAGAGGAACAAAATGCCTCAGTATCTAATCAACAGTAATGCTTAGTTTTTTTTGCTGCATCATGGCACCCCAGTTATTTTCATTGAATTATTTTCATAAGGGCTTTTTAACAGTGATACATAAAGTATACACAGATCAACCATAACATCAATGCCACTATCAGGTGAACTGAACACCATCGGTCACCAATTATATACCAGCAAGCTGGTCACAGGGTCATGGCCATTGCTCACCCATGCCCAAGAGGACCAAAGGTCTGTCCAGTGCGATCCCACAAAAGAAAGCCAATGCAGTACAAAAACGTGAATACGGCCACGACAGAAAGGTACCAGAACATCTACAGTAGTGCATCAAAGGCAAACATGCCCAAGGTCACCAACCAGGCCTCCAAATTCCCCAGATTCCAATTCAATCAAGCACCCTTGGATGCATTGGACAAAAATGGCCAAACCATGGAGCCCTACCCTGCAACCAAGAGCACCCAAAGGATCTGCCACCAATATCCTGACGCCTCACACCACAGCACACACCCCAGACGCGCTGTGGAGACACATCCCGAGGCACCAAACAAGGGGAACCCCAAGACCTAGGTGGTTTTAAAGTTAGGGCTGATCAATTTATATGTTTGGATAATCAATCTCACCCCAACATGAGGTTTAAAAGGGACACCTTGCACCTTCCTTTTCCTTTGTTTCTTTTAGCCTGTGTTTGCCTGATTTCAGTTCAGCTGACTCATTCCCAAGCAAGTCATGACTACAGGTCAAGTTTGACATGTTCTCTTTTCCCAGCACACCAACAATAAAACAGACTTTCTCTCATGATGTCTCAATTCCAAATGGACCAGTCCATAACTGCTCCTCTCTGCTTATGATATTTCTTTTGCTTTTATTCCCTCAGCAATATCACTGTCTCACAACATTTCTGGCAATCCACAACCCTGGGAAGAAAGATATTCAGTATGCAACCCCATTATGTCGTCTCGCAGATGATGGTTAAAAAAAAAAAAAAACGTTGCATACATAACACTTATGACAAGATTTGCATATAATCATTCCGCTTCTTCTGTGAGGCAGGAAAACTGGTGTCGTGTTGATGCGTTTAACAAAATAGGCAGCTTTGGAATGAAAACTAGTTGCCAGATGTTCGTCTGCGTTTTCACTTCAGAGAGTCAGGTTGATCGGTTTGTTTAGAAAGTTTGCTGTTTTGCTTGTGCGACAGCCTGCGTCTGATTGGTACGTCTGCCACGTACCTCTGTAATGAATTTCAACAAGCTTTTTATTTTCTCAGCTCTCCTGGTCAGAGTTGCAATATTTGAGAGGGAGTATAAAATTACCGCCGGTCGCAGGCGCAGTAAAAGCTCACCCACAGTCTATTAATACGGCTTGTCACCGAGCACATTACGCAGCTTTGTATGAACTGATAATGAGGCTCGGGCCCAGCTGGCCTGTATTGTGTTTCTGCCCCAGCCTGTGCTCTGAAAAATTTCTGATATATGCCTCTGTATCTCATTAAGCTTCTTTTGACGCATCTAACTTATTATAGACTTACTTCCACCCTGTGTGCTAATGTGGCTAAATATTTAAACGGCATGCTTTCTATGCTTTGAGCTTTTAAATAATGCTCTTTTACCTCTGAGGATTGTCAAAGCTGATATTTTGGTGTGTGAGCATTTTAAGAATGGGCCAGCAATCCTCTAAGCGTTATATTGAAAAGGTATAACGTTTTCCTGTCATTTCGCTGTCAATTCCCTGTTCGGATCTTTGAAATGTTTGCACACCAGATGAAATAAGATCTATTGTTGGCAGGTTTTTAGATGAGCCTGAGATTTTGTCCTGCCCCAGGCTCCTACGCCATTTACATCTCAGTAAATAGCATAGCGATTTATAAAGGTCAGGTTTTACGGCATTGTATGAGAGATCTTTTTTTAATCTCAACACCACACATGTCTACCAAATCCTTCATCTAGTTCTAGCAGATGCAATATTTTGTGTAAATGACCAAATATATATCTATATCTTTACTGTATCTATCTATCTATATATATATATTTCAATGGATTGGAAATTTCTTTTCATCCAGTTCATGGTTGAAAATTATTCCTTACGGTCCCAGAACCACTCTTTCACAGTCTGAGTCCTGGAATATGCCTCACCATCAGGGTAGAAAATCTCCATAAATGTGATAACCTGTTCATTCAGTACATTCAGGTACATTAGCTAAGTTAATTTTGTTGCTACATCACGTTGCTGATCCTAGACCTGACCAACAGTCATAACATTACCTCCAGTGAGTTCTCATCATGTTGTGTTTGTATGGAACTGCTCTTCCTTTGACTTTTAAATAAAGCTCTGATCGCTACTGTATTTTGCAACATTTGTCGAGGCGATTGGACAGTTAACCCAATTCCAGTAATTTCGAAACTCTTCCTCTTACCTCTTCCATAACTCCATAGCCAAAATTATGATTTCTTATTTCAGCCTCAATATAGTTTCTGTTTTGTTTCCTTTTTTTCTAATGTGTTCCTCCTAAAATTCACTAGGAGAAGTTGATGACACAGGACAGTTAACAACAGGGGTCATCCATGATATATAAGAAATGTACCCTTGCTAAACTCCACTCCACTCAGTGGATAAAATGAGCAACACTAGAGCTACCGTGGAGCAATATGTGATTCTGTATAACATATATAAAGTAAGAGTCCACATGCCATCAGGCACACTGGGTGACAAATACTCCCCTCCCTGCAGATATAGCCATCATTTCAGTGGCAGATTGTTTTTTGCTCCAGGGCCCAACGATGGCAGCCCAACGGCGCTGTAGCTCAACCCGGGGACCTCCTGATCAGCAGTCTGACACCTTAACCACAAAGCTATACCTCGCCAGCTCATCTTTATACTCTCTCCTAATAAAGCAGGCCAGGAACTTGAAATTCTTATTAACCCTAAGGCTCAGAAAATGTGTTAAGTTCTCAAAAAGTAAAGCAATTAGAAAATTGAAAACATCTTCATATTGTTATTAATGATTGCATACTGCACCTATGTTAGGATGGTCCTTGGTAAGAATTTTCAAACAAACTGAATACTTCAGCTCAGATGTGCATTTCATCCTGAAGCCCAACAGGGGTTATTGCGCAAATCTTGGGAATCTGGTAACTTGCTAAAGATATGAATAGTCTCCATACTGTATATATTACTGTATACACAACAAATAAGGCATGAGGTTTTAAATCTGGAGTCTGTTTGAACCCATTTGGAAAGCAGGAACAACCTTTTCATTTTCACTGACTAGATTAGGAAGATCTGATGATGAAATTACAGGGTAAATAGCAGAAAAGGCTGGTTAAACCAATACAGTAAATCACTTTATGTACTCAATGCAAGTGAGTCAATCTTTAACTCTGTGAGCATTCCTTGATCCACATAGATGTTCTTAACCCATTCAAGGAAACTTTATCAAGTAGATAGGTAGAGGATACCAGAATTTGTGGCTTTCTTTATTTTATTTTTTTATTTTGCGCGTGAATTGGCAACCCATAATAATACCTCATCAATAAGTGAGGGTTGGCATTCTGAAGTCCATATCAAAAAGCCAGCAGATGGCATTGCCTGTATGTGGTCAATAATTGGTAGTGTCACTCTCTGTAGAGTACAAAAGGACATGGTGTAGTCGGCAGCACTAAGCCTACCCTGGAGAAGTCTGGGAATTGATTTGCTGATTCCCCGCCACTGATTGCATGGTCAAAAACCATCCACATTTTATCTGTGAGAACTGATAAGCATAGAGATTTTTTTTTTTTGATGAAGCCAGTTGCCACCGGCTGGCAGGAGTGCCTTTCCAATAAGTAGAGCAATTTGTGCTTGTCTTAGCCTGGTCTTTGTGAAGATGTTTTGGATGAAGTTGAAATGTGAGAGAAAAGCACCGTAAACTGGTGGGCATAGTACCATCGAAGATAAGAAGCGGAGAGTCGCAGAGATTATGCAGGAGGGTGTGAGCTTGGAAAGGAGATAAGTTGAGTCAAGGAAATATTCTGAAATCAGGCCATTTTGAAAAAATTCTGAACTTTCCAAAGCAGACGTATGGAACTTGATAGAGGTGACGAGGTCCTGAAGTACCAGCTTTGAAAGTGCACTTTACGAAAGTCTAAAGGATGTTGTTGAGTCCTAGTGGCTTAATTCATGAAGTGGACAAAGTGATTGTGAAGTGGTGACTAAGTTTGGGCTCATCAATCTGCAAGATACAGTTAGTTCTTTCACAAACATGATTTTAACATTTTCGCCACCTGATGATTTGCAATCCTGGTGACCTTTTTAAGGAAGGAGTGCTCACCAAAAAAAAAAAAAGGGAAAAAAAAAAAAAACTTTATGCATGGTCCATCTTAAGCAATTACATTAAGACAAATTCTTGGCCCAGAGGTGGCTCGGTGCTTAAGGCTTTGGGCTACTAATCAGAAAGTCATGTGTCAGGCCCTTCATAGGCAAGTGACCAATGTGGGGCACTTGAGCAAGGCACTTCCATCTCCTCCCCACGGGCACTGTATCCTGGCTTTCTGATTACTAGCCTAACTGCTGCGCCATCATTACCTTAAGTGGTTGTGTCATTGCCTGACATGCATGCGTGCTTGTGATAAACCGTTTAGCTTTGGGCTTCTGATCAGAAGGTCATGAATTCAAGCCAATATATAGGCAAGCCGCTAGATTTTGGCCATAAAGCTTCCTAACATGCTGGGATATGCAAAGCAAAGAATTTCACTTTACTTTATCAGCAAAGGCATCTACTGTAGTACTATAGGGTTTTGATGTATCTCCAATGTAGTCTTCATTAGGGTTGCCAAATCCAGAAAACTAAAGTAATGGACCGGGGTATTGGGAGGGAGGGGGTGGGATTTGCAATAAAATGTATTTTTGTTTTTCATTTATTTATTTATTTATTTATTTATTGTAGGGTGCAATTAGTTTTACACCTTCATTCATCAGAAATATTACTACAAGTCTGGGTTTGACTTGGACACCCCTCAGATATTATTTTTCTCATTTTGTAGTATATGTACTGTATATACGCTGTTTGAACATAACTTGTACGATATTTATAAAAGTAAAATATACAGTGCTGTGAAAAAGTATTTGCCCCTTTAATGATTGAGGTCATTAAAAAATGTAATATTACACAGATTAGATAACGAGTAAATACAAAATGCAGTTTTTAAATGATGATTACATTTATTAAGGGAAAAAAAGCTGTCCAAACCTGCATGGCCCTATGTGAAAAAGTAATTGCCCCCTAAACCTAATAACTGGTTGTGCATACCCTTGGCAGCAACAACTGCAATCGAGCGTTTTTCATATCGTATCATATTTCATATAGTCTTTCACATCGTTGTGGAGGAATTTTGGCTGACTCTTCTTTTCAGAAAAGTTTTAATTCAATTCAATTCTATTCTATTTTATTTATATAGCACTTTTAACAATGGTCATTGTCTCAAAGCAGCTTCACAAAATCTAAAGAAAATTATAGAAATGTGTATTAGATGTGAAAAAATGTGTACCAATCATAATGATCCAATGGTCCCTGATGAGCAAGCCGAGGGCGACTATGGCAAGGAAAAATTCCCTGAAATGGCAATAGGAAGATTCTTTAGGGGGGAACCAGACTCAACAGGGAACCCATCCTCATTTGGGTGATAACGGATAGCAGTAGTTGTTTTGCAGACATACTGTGTGTTAGCCAGGGGGAAGTTCAACATAACAGAAGATGTCTAAGTTAACATGGAGTCCAGTTCGGCACCAGGATGGCACAACATCTGAGCCACATTGGATGGTTTTCGAGTGGGCAAATACTTTTTCACGCCACTGTAAGCTGTTTGAATGTGTAAGATATTTATAAAAGTTGTATAGTGTAGATATTAAAAAGTATTACATATTAATAACATATTATTACATATTATTCCAAATAAAATAGTTAATATAATTTGCTATTCAGTTGGTTTAGATTAGGCTTTACAGTATAGTAAAAATAATCGCAGTGGATCTACCAGTTATTACAGACTGATCTGCCTAATTGTCTCCCTCCTCATCTCCCTCCACATACTCCTGAGTCAGAGAGCTTCCCGGTCAGTCCCCTGCCTCGCTTACAACACAAACTAGACTAACAAGGTTATTGGTCATCCCGACTAATGAGAAGCTGTGGTAGAGACCAGGACAGACAGACTGAGGGAGAGGAGGGGTTTCCTTCTATCCACTGACTAATTGTAGTCTAACCTGTAATATTGTTTTAATTGTAGTCTATTTGTAATATAGATTTCACTTTTAGTCTCAAAAATACAGAACAGATATTGAACCAGTATCGGATCAAGGTCTTTTAGTTTCCAATTACGGGGCGATTGCGTCTTTTACGGTGCGGTTGCCTCAGGTTAGTTTTCATCCAGGTAGAACCTTGTGCTACAATATCAGAGAAAGAAAAGATATAATGATATTTTGAGTGAAGAACCCCATACTGGCCCAAAACCCCCCGCTGCATTCTTCAGAAAGCATCTTTTCTTTGGTAAACGTCCCACTGTCGGAGTGGATAATGTGAGTCCAGGGCAAGATTGGCTTTAATTGCGATAAGGCAATAAAACGTCCATCTACAGCCGAAGGCATGAGAGCCGGAGCTGAGTGTGTAAGGCTTGAGCTGCATCCTAATGCGTTCCAGCCACAGATTACTCACACCGGTGTATGGTGAGAGACGTTGCTAGTTAATGCACTTCATAAAAATCGCAGACCTAAAAGATTCATCTTAGTCACAGGTTTCGGGTTAGCACTATGGAGGATTACGTTCGAGTTCCCTTAATGCACCGTAAGGATGTATATCTATTTATTTATTTATTTATTTTTACTTTGTGGCTCTCAAACCTTTCTTCCTACACATACTTTCTTAGGCAACACAGTGTAGCAGTATACTAATATACAGTACGTTTTTTTGGTTTGTTTTTATCTCCACAGGTTGTCCGGGACAAATATTCCGGTTCCTATCGTCAGCAACAAGAACTGGCTCCGGCTCCATTTTGTCACAGATAATAGTCACAGACACAAAGGCTTTACTGCTCAGTATCAAGGTAAACTCTGTTGTTTTTTGCTTCGTACCTAGTCTGCCCCTATAACTCTTTACCAAAAATCGATACCTGATTGTTTTTCAACACACTGGTCGGACTTTTTCCAGAATAATATCTCTTACAGTAGCTCACTGGCTTGTTTTGTTGCTGCTCAGAGCTTTAAAAGAAAATATACTGTTAATAGACAGAATGTACACATATGGTATATGCATGTACTGTATGTACAGTACATACAAAAGTATGCACACCCCTGACCATCACACTCATATTCCCCAAACCACATACAGTACAGTTTCACTTCCCTGCACCTACAGTAGAAGAACCCTTATCTAGCATGCACACCATGCTCCTGTGAGATTCAGAAAGCCAGCTCCATGAAGACATTTTGTGTTAAAGTTGAAGTGGGAAAAACTTGAATGTTCTTGCACAAAGCCCTGATTGAACTTAACCCCACAGGACCGTCACGGTTGGGATGAACTGGAACTTTCACACAACATCACTGCCTGATCTTAGTAATGCTCTTGTAGCTGAATGAACACTAATTCACATAGTCACACTCTGAAAATCTAGTGGAAGGTGGAAAGCCTTGGGATGGTGGGGAACAAAAACTGGAATTGGGATGTTCTGTAAGCACATATGGGTGTAAGCTTTTTGCCGTATAGAAATATCTATACACGGTATACAGTATATACACACAAACACACTGTATACAGTATATACACTATACTGCCAAAAGTATTCTTTTCTTGTCCCACATCAGTGTCTGACCTCACACATGCACTTCTGGAAGAATGGTCAAAAATTCCCATAAACACACTCCTAAACCTTGTGGAAAGCCTTCCCAGAAGAGTTGAAGCTGTTTTAGCTGCAAAGGGCCAACATCATATTAAACCCTACGGATTAAGAATTGGATGCTACTCAAGTGCTCAAGTTCAAGGCAAGCGAGCAAATACTTTTGGCGATAAAGTCTGTTTATATATATATATATATAGGCACAGTGGCTTAGTAGTTAGCACTGTTGCCATGCACCTCCAGGGTAAGGGTTCGATTCTCATCTCGTGTGTGCATGGTGTTTAAATGTTCTCTCCATGCTTAGTGGGTTTCCTCCGGGTTCCTTGGTTTCCTCCCACAGTCCAAAGGCATGCAACTAATTGGCGTTCCCAATTTGCCCGTAGTGTGTGAATGACAGCAATCAAGCAACCCGACCAGAAACGAAGGATATATCTCCTGGGTGGGAAGTATTCATACAGTAGCCCGATGTGTCGGATATATAAAAATTGGACAATATTCATCAATTGTTTCTTATTTATTACTTAGCTATATTAAACAGTTTGTATTTTTGTAAATGATGAATTCATATTCAATATTCATAGCTAAACAGAGTCCCTGGAAGGAAATGCTTACTTAATGAACTATCAGCAGATTGTGTTTTTTCCATGTAACAAACATGATGATAACAGAAACACCATTATTAATGAATTACTGCCATAATTACATGCAGTGTGTCTGTCTCACGGAAATGAGCCAGTCTCAGTTATTTAATCATGTTTTTAAGAAGGTCGTAAAGTCTTCAATAAGGCAAATTCAAATCAACTAACAATACAACGAACGCATCTTTTCTTCCATGCGGATGTTTAAGATCTAGTCACATGACCCGGCGCTATAGCGAATCATATCTGTCTATTCCTTTATCCTTGATTTCTCACTGATACTGCATCAGATTCAGATCGCTGTGCGAGTGAAATTGAGACGACGGAATCCCCCGGCTCCAGAAAGAAAGATTGTTAGCCCTGTAACATGCTGGTCTCCGCGTCTCAAAAGGAGGATGTCTCTGTCCCCGTACAACCATTTCATTTCACTCATATTTTCTCAGCCTTGCAACAATTGCAGCTGGAGAAGATTGATCTTGGTATTGTAGCTATTCTCTGGGAGACCTGCCTTGTCCAATTTTCTTTCTTTTCTCTCTGAACAGTGAAACGGTCTGGAGACTTCAAATCAAGAGGGGTGAAGCTGCTGCCTGGGAAAGACAACACAAGCAAATTTGCTATAAGTAAGTCAGACTTTCTCATGACTCTGTATTTATATGTGTTCCTTTACAATGTCAGGTCGACCTCCTGAAGCAGAGTCTAACTCATACTGTACTTAGACACTTTAAAAGCCCATATTTGTCTACAGAATTTCAACAATACATGTAACACGTTACCATTGAGGCCCAGCGGCCGCGAGCAGACTACAGTATTACTGTACGACACGGTACAAGACCACCGGGAAAAGAAACCAGTGCAATGCAGAACATGACTTGCTTGAAGTTTGTTGTTTCCAGTCAGGAACATTTCCTATAAGCCAAACCCTTTAACCATGACATTTTTGTCCCTGATGGTGGTGCTACTCTGAGAGCTTGCTGTAAATACAGTACATATTGAATCAACTAAGCTAATGATACAGGATTTAATTTGTTCTTGTTTTAGAAAGTCGTGCCTGGATCTGTTCAGGGTGAAAATATTAGTCAGTGGGGACTGAAATGATCTGTTATTATTGTCTCTTAATAGTTTTAAAAGGAAGTAATGTTGGTCAAATGTCAAAGAAAGTCTAACCTGTATGATCCAAAAAAAAAAAAGATTTTGTTTACAATTAAACACCGCCGGTGAGCTTATTATATTTAATTAGTTTTTATTGTTGTTTATTGTTTAAGTAATAAATAGTACGTTACTTGGGTCCTTGGGGTCTGTGAGGTGCCTTTTGAATAGTTTGATGGTTTATTAGGTTGTGTTTTGGGTGTCCCCAGAATGCGATTTTTTCCCCTTTTTGTTTGTACATTCATTAGAATATAATCAGTATGTTCTTATATGTTCTTTCTCCTTTATTGGAGAAAAAAGGGCGGGGCATCCTTTTGATGTGCTGCAGCAACACTATAGTTACGAATATAAAGTTGGTTTGTGAATAATATACAGTATATTCCAGACCCTACTGGACATATACTGTAGCATGTTGCAAAATCCTTAATGATGGCCAGATGTTCTATAGTCAAAGTGCAATATCGGTTCAGTTGCATGATTATTTATTTATTTATTTATTTATTTATTTATTTTTGCGTTGACCTCTATTTTACAGCTCACTAAAGGCCAAAAGCACTGGTTTTAATAATATGTTTATTAGTAAAGACGATTCTTAACCCCTGTTCCAATCATTTTTAATGTTTAATTTTTTTTGCTTGATGGAGGCCAACAATTTGACATTACCGAAATGACCAGGCAGCGTATTATAATTATAATGAAAGCGTTACATAAAAATATAATGAGTCTAGCCTAGCACTCGAGTATATTTCTAATATATTGCAACACAAATTTTCCTTTTTAAAATTATGACATTAATCAGTGGGAATTAATTTTTATTTAACAGTATGACTTCCAAACTGAATAATCAGCAGCCTACTGCATCAGACTGCACTCTTGATCATTTCATCTGATCGTTATGGATAGAATGTTTCACATTATTAAAAAAATTCCATTACAGGAGAAAATAGAATTTTACCTACAAACAATTAGGCTTGAATGTGATGTTGACATTTGATGTAGATAGAAACTTAAACCTAGAGCACTTTGAAGCTCAATATCACGCCGTTATTGTAATTTATGGTCATAAACGAACAGAGAACGATCCTCGACTCTCAGTGACCCAATAACATTCGTACTCGTTAGATAGTGCACTCGCTCATCTACTCCTCCTCTTTCTCGTTTCTGTTTGGGCTCAATGAAAATGCCATTGCTTAGTCATTGCCTCGCTCGGCATTTCGGAAACGATTCGAGGAAATACTGAAGCCATCAGTAGGAGTGAAATGGATTCAGAGCTGACTTTTGATTTGTTAATGACGCTCCGAAGGATCAGGGCTGACATCTCGGATTGAGGCCTTTAAAGATGACACATGCACTCTACTCCGCGCGTTTTAAAAGCAACACTTTATAACTAATAGCTCCTTTAAATTGCCTTTAAAATTGCGTCGCTCGAAGCAGCTTTCTTCTTTCAGCTCGAAAGACTATTATATGAAGATTTCTGCACCGGTGATGACAAATAACATAATATACAGTACAAAGTGACTTAAGCTTCGAATCCTGTTTATGCCAGGGTATGACGGTGGAATATTACGTCTAGTCTGTCTTTGTTAATAAAATCTCAACCTGAGAAATTGCCTCTGTTCAACACTTTGTTAATTTCAGAATAATTTGATTGTACGTGCTTGTTTTGATACTTTTTTGTTAAAAGAAAGTTTTATAGAAGTTAAAACATCAAGCTTGATGTGCCAGAGGGAAGTCAGTGTTGGAACATAAATCTATTTGATTTGTCATTTTGAAGCGAAATAAAACCTGATGAATTAACTTGCTGCTGTAGAATTAGCATCAGACTGAGTACTTTCCTTATTCCAAACCAAACACTAGGGAAAAATACAATATCTGCTGCCTCCGTTGTCTCCCATTTATATTCCTGTAATGCGGCGATGTCATTGCCGATCTGCCAGCCCCCGTGTCGCATCTCAATTATTCCGAGAGAAGAGACGAGAAGTAAGAGAGAGTCATGTGGAGTCTGCAAGAGGATATGAACCATAAGTCTATTTAAAGTTTGTTCGAACGAAACATTTGCTAACTTGCTAATTGCTCTTGCTATTGACTGCCAGCAAGCTTGCATTAGCATAGCCTAATTAGTTTGAACGTTACCTCAAATGCCATGCTTGGTTTAAAGCAAGAATTAAACGTTTAACTATGGAAAAACAGATTATTTAAATAAAAACCTGAAAAACTTTTTTTTCTTGTTTTGTTTGAACATTAAAAAAAGTGTATACTTTTATACCTGGGAATTCTGAATATATCTTCTTTGGCTTATTTTACAGTACGTATACCATATTACCAGCCCCTTCACTAATTTAACTTCCCTTTAACAAATCAGTGGATTTAAGCATGTACAGTAGACATGGTCGAGACGATCTGCTGAAGTCCAAACCGAGCAAGAAAGGTGAATTAAGTGACGTTCACCGTGGCTTGGTTGTTGGTGCCAGACAGGCTGGTGTGCTTACAGTATTTCCGAAACTGCTGACCTACTGAGATATTCACTCACAACCATCTCTAGGGTTTACAGAGAATGGTCTTAAAAAAGGGAAACCATCCAGTAAGGGGTAGAAAATGCCTTGATGATGTCAGAGGTCAGAGGAGAATATGGTCAACACGAACTCAAATAACATCTTGTTACAACCGAAGTGTGCTGAAAAGCATCTCCGAACACACAACACGTCAAACCTTGAAACAGATGTTCTACAGAAGCAGAAGATCACGTCGTGTGCCACTCATGTCAGCTAGGAGGAGGAAACTGAGGCTACAGTTCGCATGGGCTCACCAAAATTAGACAATAGAAAAAGATTGTTGCCTGTTCTGATGAATCTCGGTTTCCATTTGGATGGTAGGGTCAGAATGAAAACTTTAGTTTCATTTACGTCCCTTTGGTACCTGAGTATTGTTGCTGATTACTTTATGACCACCATCATCTGATCTGATCTACTTCCAAATGGATAATGCGCCATGTCGCAGAGCTACAGTAAAATCATAAAATCATAAAAGCTCAAACTAGGTTTTTCAATGCGCACACGGCCTCCACAGTCACCAGATCTTAGTCCATTAGATCACCTTTGGGATGTGGTGGAATGGGAGACTGGCATTGTACTGTAGATCAATATGGACCAAAATTTCTAAGGAATGTTTCCAGCATCTTGTTGAATCTATGCCTTGGAGAATTAAGGCAGTTCTGAAGGCAAAAGCGGTCCAATCCATTCTAAGCAAAGTGGACCTGATGAAGTGGTCAGTGATTGTAGATTCAGTACTTAAACTCCTTGAGATTTGAATGATTTAGGGTTTATACAGTATGTATGACTTCTTTTGCCAGTTTCTTAGCACATTCACTGATGCAAAGGAGAAAGAAAGTCATTACGAATTTTACTTATATATGTGCTATTTGTGAGAAATCTCCCTACATTGACTTAAAGCAAGAGCAAAACTCAACACAAGTATACGTCATTTATTAACCCAGGGATGCATATTTACTTCTTTTCGACCTCAGTATCGACTAATACAAGCCACAGTTCTCATTTCTTTGCCAGTCTGAGCGGGCGTGGCACCATTATAATAAAGTATTGAACCCATCGATGTATCTCAGCCCTGCATTGTACCACTTCAGCCACTTAATTACAATAGGATAGAGGTTTTTATTACCCTCTATTTCACAGTGGCTGCCTCGTACACTCTGAATGATGAATTATTAGGGAATTATTTGCCTCCACATCGGCTCTTTCAGCGTCCCGGTACACCAGCAAACACCCCTGCGTTAATCAGCAGGCTTCTTAATTTACCACTTCGACATCAACTACTGCTCTGACAGCACTTAAGGCGGGGCTTCCTGTCGCTGCATGTGCAAAGTCTTGTCATTCTCATGAAAAATGGTGAGAGTTTATGGTGACTTTAAACGAAAGTAGTACGTCAGACTTACTCAGACGAATCAATGCATCCGTCTTCAGTGTCTGGCTTTATACCGGCTCTCGATCCCGATTGGTCCGATTCAAACTGTAATCCTGACTGAAGTTAAAACCACAAGTTAATATTAATGCACTTTGTTTGCGCACTAAGAGCTTACAGTACTTAAGAAATGGATGGTGTGTATAGAACAACCCCTTTTTGTGTAAATGTTAATATTGTGCGTGGTGTGGAAAAGTCATAAGGAAAGCTGTAACTTTAAACACATGCTCATGACAAGCCTTGGTAACATGACAAGCTGTGCTTTTTTTTTGTTTTTTATTGTCCCTTGTTTGTCTGTTTTTTTGTTTTTTTTTTACTTCAAGAGAGGGAGAGAGAAAAAAGAGAAGAAATAGTGGACAATAATGGTTTGCAGCAAAGCCTGCCTTACAGCCTCCTTTCTCCTCCCGCAGTGAATGAAGGCGGTGTGAAGCAAGTGTCCAATGACTGCTCAGACCCCGGGGAGCCGGAGAACGGCAGGCGCATGGGCGACGATTTCAGGTAAACTTAGTTTGCCTGCTTTTTACAGACAAGGACTGAATTGCTGAACCCTGAATAATTGTTTGTTCTCTCGGTTTCTTGTCTTCGTGATTGCTCTGAAATGGAAGCATCGGCGCCACGGTCGGGTTCACGTGTGACGGCGATCACGTGCTCCAGGGCTCGAAGAGCATCACCTGCCAGAGGGTGGCGGAAGTGCTTGCTGCATGGAGCGACCATCCGCCCGTGTGTAAAGGTGAGGGCTAGTGAAAAAGACAATGTTCCATCTCATTTAAAACGATTAGAAATCCTGTGTTACATAAAACATATTGTCTAGCGCGCTCAGTAAAATGCTGAACAGCTGTTTTCCTTATAAAACCTCACGAATTTCTACAATATCTAACACTACTGATTATTTTCAAGCATTCGAGTATTTTCAAGTTTTCACACCAAATATTACCTGGTTTTATTTTATTACACTTTCTTTTAAGTGGAAATGTTTTATTAGTTTCCGGTTAGACTGTTGCAATGCTCTTTACTGCATGTTGGAGTCACTCTGCATCGCCTGCAATAATGCGGCGGATTGTATGCTGATTAATATTCGTAAACATGATCACATCACTCCAATCCTGTATTCCTTCCACTGGCCTCCGTTATATTTCCGGATTCAGTTTAAAAACTTTTGATATTTGTTTTTAGTGCAATTCTTGGTCTGGCACCTTCTTACATGAGTGAGCTTTTACCAACAAAGTAGAGCTTCATGTTTTGCTGACCAAATCCTACTAGAGGTCCTTCGGTCAAGGTACAAAACAATGGGATGATTCGCTCTTTTGCAGAATGAGTATAACAGACCTCATTCCACCTGAGTTCTGTTATATCACTGACCTTCCTCTGTTTAAAGCAAACGCATTAATTTAGAATGTTTTTTGGTATTTAGGAATTTTATGTGTTTGGTTTTTTTATCATATATATCAAATCATATTGCCATTTTATTGTCATTTATTTTAACGCTATGAAGCATTTTGGTTCAACTTAGGTTGCTATAAGGTACTATATACAGTAAATTAATGTTAATTGATTAATTAATTGATTGATTGATTGAAAACTATTGATTTAAAATATTTTCTTGTGCCTTTTTTATATATTCCCATATATATTTATATTATATTCCCATTATATATATCCTTACAGTGCTTTTAGGTTAGGTTAGGTTTTACTGAGCATGCTGGAGAATACGGGTTCTTGTGGTACCTGTAACTTGGTGACACTCCTTTCTATTTTGAGGAGACTACAGTACATTAGGGTTTTTGTTGTTTTGTTTTTTTCCATCTAAAAAATGGTCTGTCATGCAATATGTTGCTTCTTGTAATGTAATTAATTTTTTTAAGTTTTATGATCTGTTTGGAAATAGTGAAGAGTTTTGTGCATACAGTAATAATACAGACATGATAAATATGCATATACTGAAGATAATACTTTTGCACAGAACTGTGTGTGTACATGTGTGTACAGTAATTCCTTATATGATCCCAATATAGAAAAGACATTATGAAGCATAATAAACACAATATTCAGACTATTAGTAACAATTGTAATGTCGACTGATCACATGCATTACAATTCATTCAGAATGCATTACAGCACTGATTCCTACCATATGAACGTTTATTATAATACGTTATGTAACCTCACATTATGGAGACGTGCTTTATTACAGTAAGTGTAATGGATGCAAATACACAAAAGTTTATGAACGGTTCTTACGTACGTTTTATATATACAACATATAGTGTGCAAGATGTTTGTGTATATATGTAGTGCAGGCTTATGTCGGGTGTTATAAGGTGTTATGTCATGTGCCATTTGACTTTGTTTGGTTGAATCTGACTCCATTTTAATCAGCCCAGTGCTTCAAAACCAAGAAGAACAAAGAAAAGTGACCTGCTGTGTTCCAGTGTGTTATACAACAACATGTGGGCAGAACGCAGAGATAATCTGTTTAGACAAAAACACATTTATTACACATAGTATTCCAGCCTCATATATACGGAGGAGATATTTTTATCCAGTGCACTTAATGATATGCTCGGCCGCGACCCAAGCCTTGTTATCTTTCTCATGACATTTTCCCTTCATTGATTTTTAGCAAAACCGTGCCATATGTGATCCTCGGATCTGCAATAACCTATTACAACCACGAGCCTTTAATACGGATGTACGGTCCTGCCAAAAAAAAAAAAAAACTCTCCCTCATCCTTGTGTGTTAATGATTTTTTTTGTTGTTGTTTTTTCTTTCTTTCTCTTTAGTGAAAACGTGCGGGTCAAACCTGTACGGTCCATCTGGCACTTTTACTTCTCCCAATTTTCCCATCCAGTATGAAAGCAACTCGCAGTGTGTCTGGATAATTACTGCCAGTAACCCAAACAAGGTAAGACACTTACTTTATCTGCATTCGCCTCACCTCAAGCGCACACACACAAACACACACTCCCTGAAGGACACTGACTTTGAGTTGATATATGATGTGCGTGCTTTGTGGGTAATTATGCGCCAGCTGTACACTTACTGACTTGATGGTTCTTTGTTCATGAGGGTTTTTTCTAATATAGAGAAAGTTCATGGTGTCACTTCATCCGACTTACAGCGATGAATAATGGAGCAAAACTTCCAGGTCATTATTCAATCGCTAGATAATGGTTTAACCTTAGATGCAAAATAACCCTCATTATCAACAGGAAGCAGGAATCATCCTAGATGAGTTCAGTTTAACGAATCATAAAGGAGAAGGTGGGATTTCTTAACTTCGCACGGACTTTTACAGTGGTTCTTCTCTTTACGAAGGTCGTTCGAGTCAAACTGGGATTTGTGATGAAATGTACTGTATATTTTCATAATTGAAGGAGTTATTGCAACATCCCCCCCTACAGTCCTGACCTCACTCCATGCCATTTATACATGGGGTTAAAGAGGTTCCTGGGAGGCCGGCGTTTCAGACGTGAATCAGAAAGTTAGTCTAATCATGGCTCCGGTGTACTGAGAAAACTTTTAACCTGGGTTGCTTGGAAGTAAAGTTTTTACTCTCATCACTGTGTTCTGTTATTCTGCACAATCAACAGTCCTGGTTTGACTTGAACGGCCATCATACTTTAATAATCATCTGGATTATTTATTATTATTATTTCTGCATTCCATTAGGCACTAGGTTTCTAATCAATCATAGATGAGATGAATTTTTTTTAACCAATTATAGACAGGAGGCGGGGTTTGTTAACCTCACATGTGTGTGCTGGTAGCAGCTCTGTACAGTTTTGCAGTTGTTGATTTTTTACTTTTTTTTTAAATTTTAAATAAAAGGAAGTAATGACAAACAAAGAGCACTACAGAGAACTCTTACACAGACCTGGAATGCAAAATATCTATCTATCTATCTATCTATCTATCTATCTATCTATCTATATATATATATATAGTTTATCTGGTTACACAGTAATTTTGTAAATTAGGTATAGCCAGCATGTAGTTAAGGTAAGTTAAGCCTGTAAATGCTCAGTGAAATTATTTCTTCTGTAGCTGTGATCACAGGGCCCAAAAATTCAACCTTTTGGAGATGGGGCCGGAACCGCCAAACCTCCAATCAGTAACTCAAATCAGTGCCTTAACCCTCCGAGCTACTGCTGCCCATGTATGGTTTTGTCCATCTCGAAAAAAGCAGAAACATTTTTCAATACTGCAGTCGAACACGAGTCGATCAGCCCATCATGACCAATCAGAATCCAGAATTCACCTTTAGAACGTATGCAATTTACATCCAACCCCCTATTTAGCTTTTTTTTCCTTATATAAGTTTGCTTATACAGTTCTTTTTTTTAAGAATCAACACTTTCTCCTAAACATTCATCACCAAAGCCCATTTCTCAGACTTGCCGTGTACCTGTGCCCACGTTTTTGATCTCTCGCCTCACGTCATTAACCATTTCCAAATAGCCGCGTTGTATTTTCAATCGCTGCTAAATCTGCGTCCCTGTGGTGCTGTATGATGCAAATGGGTCCTAAATGACACAGAGAGGCGATATTGCCTCATTTATCTTAGACAGATGGAATTGCCGAGTTTAAGTTTTATTGCACTTCTCAAGCCTTCATAATACGAAGGCCACAGGCGGAACGAGTGCGTTATGACATCATTAGCGCGTGAAGAGATTTTAAGCGCATATAGCACGTGTGTTTGCGCTGGATTAGCACGGTTGCGGATTTGGCATGCACGTTCTTGGCTTTAGTGTGTGCGTATGAAATTCATGTCAAGGACGATTGTTTAAAAATCTTGCAGTGCTGCGTTTGATGGACTTTTAATTATAGCACATGTACAATTACTTGACTACACATGTTAAACCAAATTGCCAGGTCTTATTATCATGCTTATGGTATGTGGCAGTCATTTTTATTTGGCAATTATAGCTCACTGGACTTGAAAAGAAAACTAGAAAACCCTATATATATATCACGAAAGTCTTCAGGATTACGCGATCGATACGAGAGGTCATTTTTACAGGAAAACGTTATAAGACCTGTTCCCCGCCTGTTCCAGGTGATCCAGATTAACTTCGAGGAGTTCGACTTGGAGCTGGGATATGATACGCTTACGATAGGAGACGGAGGAGAGGTCGGAGACTCCAGAACCATCATTCAAGTGTAAGGACTAACTGTACTCTCTCTGATTTATAGAGAAAAATTGCTGAACCTACAATTTACTGTAATATGTTTACATATGACTCTTTTGAGCTGTCAATCAAATTATTACTACAAAAGAATTATAACAAAAAAAAATTACAGGCAGTATTTTTATTGTCTTTTGTCTTCTAACCGCACGTCTGGCCAGTGTTTTATTCCTCATACTGCACCAATTAGCCTATGATTATATATTCATATGAAATAAAGACTGAGCCATACATTTTGTTCATTCAGAGTTACCTAATGTTATAAAAGAATCATGTTCCCAAGGTTTTTTTTAAATCTTTATCTAAAGTTTTTTTTTTCTTTTACCAATTTGCAACGTTAAGAAAATGTCTTATATAAAACTAAGAATCCAAGATATTCAAGTATTACAAAGATAATAAAATGATCCATATACATAAACCCTTTATAGGGCAATAATTGAAATACTTGGAAAGTTAAAATGTCAAGACCTTTTCCCAGACATTGTTTTTAACTTTTGCATTTTTTTGTTGCAATTCAAGGTCAGTGAAGTTCCAAACAGTTCCATCCATAGTTCCAAACACATCTAGTGTAATAATTTCCCCCAAAATAGTATATATAAATAAATAACAGGCAGTTAAAAAGGCACATTGAATTAAATATAAAGTACAAAATTACAAACATGCTTGTTTTCAACAAAGATTTTATTAATTTTTTTTTTTTTGCTTGAGGTACTGATACAGGCCCTCACAAGTTACCAAATTCGGTTCTTTACCTGATTCAGGGTTAATCTTTGAAATTTTTTCTCATAAGAAAATATATACATGTTTTATTTAGAAACTTTATGTTCTAGATTTTCTCTATTAAATAATTTAATTACAGATTCAGTCATTAACAAACGGAGTTAACATTACATTTTTAATGTTGAAAAACCTGCATGTATATTTTATTTCAATATTGATTTTTTTTATATGGCCTAATTTAAATTCTGTCACTATAAGCAACTAGGAATTTCTTACTTATGCATCGATATTCTTGGAAATTAAAAATAATGATGTATTAGTTACTGTATATTTAAGATAATTGTCCAAATGTTTTTATTATTGTTATCTTATAATGAATAAATATATTATTAATTTATATTATAATTAATAATTTATTTATAATAATATTTTAATATTTTAATTAATAATGCTTCATTCATTGAGGGTTGTTTAAGTCAAACCGAGAGTTGGAACACGGGATTGTCGTTCACACATGAACGGCTATCTTTATTTCTTACTAAACATCTTGGCTCTAAAAGGCGTGAGAATGGCCTTTTACCTTTTTTTTCTGTAAGTCAGGAAACAAAGTAAAATTCTATTTAGCTGTAGAGTAAACTTGTGTAAATGATAAATATAGTAGCAATAATGTATTAGAACAAGGGCATTAATATAAATCTGTAGTTTGTAGTAAAAGTAATGGCCACCTCCCAACCAATCAGAATAATGGATTCAACAGAACTCTGGTGTAGGATGTAAGTATCCCACAATGCAGCCGTGTATCTCAACGCTTTGTTTTTTGGTGGCATGCCAAGCCAGAATCGTGTTCGCACCAATTTTTTTCTGTCCCGCAAGGACAAAAGCCCGCGTCCTGCCAAAGCAGATGTACATAAAGCGCACTTCAAATAATTGCCTATGTATAACCATCGCCCTGTGCCAGTGATAAAACAGCCACTGTCAATACTCATAGGATGAAATGAAAATATATATTTTTCTCCCTCCAGTGGAAGACTTTGTTCACGTCTTGTATTGTATTCCATTTGTATTTCTACCTTGTGATCATCTTCCTGAAAGAAACTTTTTCGAGCTCTCCTGCTGTCTGTTTGTGCAGCTTGACTGGCAGCTTCGTGCCCGACCTGATTGTCAGCATGACCCATCAGATGTGGCTCCATCTGCAGTCGGACGAGAGCGTCGGCTCCATCGGCTTTAAAATCAACTACAAAGGTTTGTGCTTATCGTCAGCCGCGTTTTAAATCACTTTACACTCTGTACGTACTGTAGACTCACATGCCTATGATTCATCACGACAGAAATTGACAAGGAGAGCTGCGGCGACCCCGGCATCCCTTTGTACGGCTTCCGCGATGGAGCGGGTTTCTCCAACGGCGACGTGCTGCGCTTCGAATGTCAGTTCGGATTCGAGCTCATCGGAGAAAGAACAATTTCCTGCCAGAATAACAATCAGTGGTCAGCCAACATCCCCATCTGTATTTGTAAGTGCCGCCCACTACATTATAGATATAATGGATGCATTGTTAGTGAATGTTTTTACAGGATTTGTATAAGGGATTGACCTGTAACAGGACATTTTGTTTTTATTGGTAGTTAAATCCTGATAAACAACAGCAGAATTGTGTAATAAATGCGCAAATCTATAGTACTGTGCAAAAGTCTTGGGTAACCCTCGTTTCTTTATATTGAAGGAAATTAAAACGAAAAGAAATGGAAACAAATGTTTTACCGTGACTGGCTGCAAAGTGTCCAAAGAAAGTATTAAAATTTTTTGTTTATCAAGCAGCAGCGACCTCATTTCCCCTCTCGTCTGTTCCAAGCACTCAGCACCCAGCAACCAGTAAACTAATCTCGGCCTGATCATCTGTCATCATCTGCACCTGTTTCTCACTGATTTATGCATTAAGCAAGATGTTTTTTTATCCTTGAAAGATTAATAGGTCACTGTGTGGTGTAACAAACCAAAAACATTCCTCTGAAACTGCTCAGGTACAAACCTGGATAACTATTCCTCATGACTACATTGAAAATACTAGAAAGTCCAAAGTGGCTCTTTGGAAGCAAAATATAAAGAAACAAAATGGGGTCAATACTTTTGCACAATATTGTATTTACAGTAGTACACATTTCTGTATAGAGCAGCATTTGTTAGATTAATAAGAGTCAAGTATTTTCAGACAGACCCTGCTTCAGTAGGGTCTGAAATTAAGTCTGGATCAAAGCAAGCATTTTATTTTCATTAAAAAACAAAAACAAAAAATATTTTGGTTTAAACAAAACAAAACAAAAACAGAACTGGTCATCATGCATTTGATTTAAAGAACAGTTTATGTGAGCACCTAAGTGATGTGAAAGTGATGTATAACTAGTGGCTAAGTTAATGTTAAGGCATCACTTGTGATTAATGTGTCACATTCGTAGTTTCTGGATAAACGAGACAAAGCAGCAGACTAACGAGATAAGAGCACAGCTCCGTCTCAGACACAACAAACGATTCCCCACTTGCTCTCGTCAGTAGCAGCATTTCATTCCTAACTAGCAGTGGAATTAAAACATGATGTGCTTGTAGAGGTAGAGCGGGAAAGGAAAGAGTTGGAAGATTTCATGAAGAGCTGAGCTTTTTCTATTGAGTTCAGTATCTTTCAGATTTGAATTTGAATTGAATAAAACGGAACACATTTCATCATTGATCTACAGAACAAATAGCCGCGGTTCGGATTTCTGCATCAATTTAGAAGACAACCATTGAAATGAAATCGAGACAAACAACTGAAGTCAAGGCAATAATCAGAAATCAAGCATGAAATCAAACGTATAAATTAACTGCCAAGTTTAAAGTGATCTGGCAACAGGCGGCACGGTGTGTATGTTCTTCCCGTGCTTGGTGGGTTTCCTCCAGTGTAATCATGGTTTCCTCCCACAGTCCAAAGATATGCAACATACAGGAAGCTTATTGGCATCTCCAAACTGCCCAGACTATTGAGTGAATGCTTGTGTGCCCTTTGATAGACTGGCACTCAGTCTAGTGTTTACCCCACCTTGTGCCCTGAGTCTCCTGGGGTGGGCTCCAGGACCCTGAAGAGGATAAGCTGTATAGAGAGTGTGTGTGTGTGTGTGTGTGAGAGAGAGAGAGAGAGAGAGAGAGAGAAAGATATTCCCAGAATAAAGGGAATATCTTTATTCCCTTTATTCTGCGAATAAGCTACTAAACATAACATAAGCTATTAAATCTTATCGTCTCAAACTATAGAGTAGCAGGTACAGGTAGAATACAAATATTGACTCAGTACTCAAAATCACAAAATAGTTTATATCATATCATATTAAGGCAGATCCTATAGTACAATGTAGTCATGCATTCATTGTCTACACCGCTTATCCAGTACAAGGTCACGGGCAGCCTGGAGCAGGTCCTAGAAGACTTTGGGCACAAGGCTGGGTATATCCTGGACAGGGTGCCAATCCATTGCAGGGCACACACACACACACACACACACACACACACACATGTACTCACTACTGGCAATTTGGGGAATGTTAATTTGCCTAATCTGCATGTCTTTTGACTGTGAACTTCTGAAGGAAACCCAACGAACACAAGGAAAACATGCAAACTCCTCGCACACAGTGCCGAGGCGGGTATCTGCCACCATGCCACCATCCTGTAGTATATAGAATAGGGCTGGACCAGTATATTCGAATACTCGAATATTCGTTTGGAGGGATGGCATTCGATTTTTCATTTTGAAATTCGAATATTGAGAAAAAAAAATGTAAAAATTAACACGTGACATCGATCCCTGCGAAACGGTTCTCATTCGCGCTTAAATGACTAGCCCTTGCGGCAACGCCAACATCGTGATTTACTTCATCTCAGAGAGAAGACAAAAATGCCGAAGACCTCAGTTGTGTGGGAGCACTTTAAATCGACTGAAGACAAAACAAAGGCAGGGTGTCAAATATGCGATTTGAAACTGGCCTATCACTACAGCACAACATGTTTGAAAAATCATCTGAGTTCTGTAAGTAGTACGAATTTATTTCTGGTGTAAAAAACGAGCTTTCATCTGCCATGTTAATCAGTAATTTTTACACATGATTAAAACGTGCATTTAATTTCCTTGGAAAATACTTGTGAATACTGCACTGCAGTCATAAGGTACGGTAGCCCACCCTAGTAATAATTTGTCTATAGGTACATCCCCAGGTATCGCAGCCATCAACATAAGATAAGATAAGATAAGAATATTTTTTATTCCGCCTCCCACCGAAGGTTCGAATATTCGATGTTGATCACTACCGAATACTCGAAGCTCAAAAAATGGTATTCGGACCAGCCCTAGTATATTCCAAAAATTAAAATCAAAATTGTAACATATTGGACTGTAGGAAACCTGGCAGTATTGCAATTAATCGCATACGAATCAAAATCGCAATGTGGACCTGTTCAGTTATGGCTGAAATTATTTCAGGTGATATATGCAAAATCTGGAATTTATTTAGAGTTGTTAAGCAATTTAAGTTTTTTTTTTTAATAATGATTCTTAGTGATAAATAAATATTGAGAAACATCCTTTAAATGAGATAATTTATGCCAGCATTTGATGTAAGCCTTGATAAATACGAGAGAATTCAAAATAGTGCATTTAATAGTTAAATATTAAATTACAGTTTAAATCACAATCGCAATATGTGATAAAATAATCTTAATGTTTTTTGTTTTTTTTTATTAAATCATGCAGCCCTATGTGGTATCATCAACTGGTTAATGGTTAATCACTGCCTTGAAAGTGTAATGCAAAATTTTATATTTAATTGTCAATTACTAAATAATTGCCTTATGAATTGTACTGTATCATGCTGTTTTTTTTTAGTTTTTTTTTTGCCATATCGGGGAAACATGAAATAAGGAACAGACAAAAAAGTAAATTAAAAACTATTAACAAACCCTAGCAGACCCAGATTGAGTCATTTCACTTCACAGTACTCTTCCTTCTCTTCCTAAGTCCTTAAGAGATCTCATCTGTCTGAAGTTTTAATATTTTTTAAATCTTATTTTATACTTCTTCCTCCCTGATTCATCCCTCTCCTTCAGTCCCATGTCTGTCCAACTTCACGGCCGCCTCAGGGACTGTCCTGTCTCCGGATTACCCAGAAGGCTACGGCAACAATTTGAACTGCGTCTGGCTGATCATTGCCGAGCTGGGAAGCCGCATTCAGCTGGCCTTCAACGACTTTGACCTGGAGCCACCTTACGACTTCCTGACGGTGCGGGATGGCGAGTTGCTGGGTCGTTTCACGGGCGCCGAGGTGCCGTCACACCTCACCAGCAACTCCAACATCCTGCAGCTGGAGTTCCAGGCCGATCACTCCATGTCCGGCCGGGGCTTCAACATCTCCTATAGCAGTGAGTACAGCTGTACCATCACTTCATGCTATAAAGTTCTTTTATTTAATATATTTACTGAGCAGTACCTAAATATTTTTATTTTTATTTTTCTTGAGCTATTTTTAAGTGTATATTTGGGCATGTGCCACTCTGGCATAATCAGCTTAATCCTATATGTCATTTCATTTAATCCTGCTGAGTATTTCTCAAACGTAATAAGAAATTGGCACAAAGACAGGCAGACTGCAAAAAAGACTTAGGAATTATAATTTCTCATAATAAATGTTTGATTTTATAATTTTTTGAGAGAAAAAAAAAATCAAGTTTCTGAGGTTGCCAGATACTGCTTGACCAGAATCCTCAATATATATACCTATATAGCTATAACTATATATAAATAACAGAAAATAACAAATGTTTGCAACAGTAAGATGTACTTACAGTATATGACTATAAAAAAAATTTAAATAATAATAATAATAATAATAAATTTTATAGTGTTGTAAATAATGTTTTATCACCTAAAAAAAGCACTTGATCCAGCACCAGCTATTATTTTGTATTTAATTTGTATTTTATGTTAATTAAATTTTTGATAATGTATGCTTTAGTAGCTGCAAAGTGCTAACCATCAAATACAAAAGAAAAAGAAAAAAGATCAAGTTCAAAACCACATTAGCAAAAGAGAAACGCGAAGCGAAGCGAAGGGGAAAAATATAACAGCAAAAGCGAAAACAACAGCAAATGCAAAACATTGAAGCAAAATTAAAAGAAACTCTAAAAAACTAAAGCAAATTAAAACACAAGAACATTTGAAAACAACAACAAATTCAAAACACGACAGTGAATTTGAAAAACACTAAAGCAAATTTGAGAACAACTACAAAAGCAAAAACATTAAAGCAAAAGCGAGAACAAAACATCAAACATCAAACAAAAACAGCAAATTCAAAACACAAACAAAATTAACAAACACTTAAGTGAATGAGAAAACACAATGACAGTAAAGCAGAGGGTGCTGTGGGTTTTTATTGAACATCTCATGCTTATGCAATAAGGACAAAGTTTACACTTTAGGGCCTTGTTTTGATTCATCAAACTGCATTAACGGTATTTTTTTATGTAATAATCTAATAATAATATGTATGTAATGTATATATATAAATGTATTTAATATTACTTCAAAGGCCATTCCTTAGTTTTTTGTTTCTTTGTTTTTTTCATTGCTGAATTTTAATTAATGAATATTCTACAGTATATATAACTTACAATACAGCTATAAGACTGTTCCGTCCTTGGTCGTTCATGCAGCGTTCGGACACAACGAATGCCCCGACCCTGGCGTGCCCATGAACGCGAAGCGCTTTGGGAATAATTTCCAGCTCGGCAGCTCTGTATCGGTGGTGTGTGAAGAAGGCTTCATAAAGACCCAAGGCTCGGACACCATCGTGTGTGAGCTGGAGGAAGGCGGGGTCATGTGGAGCGGTTTGATTCCCAAGTGTGAAGGTAAAAAAAAAAAGGGAAAAAAAAATCTGAAAAATTTTAAAACAAGGTGAACAAATTTCACACACATTTCACAACCGAGCTTCGACTAGTTCTGTTCTAATTAGTCATGGTGGAGTAGGCTGAGGAGAAGAAGGAGTGTGAAGCCTTTGCTCATTAGAAGTACTCAGGAAATTGTCGGAATGTTCTAGACTCTGGATGAAGCTGCAGTAATTGGTGAAAGAGAAAAAAAAAAAAGCGCCGGACCTGCAAATGGAAGATTCCATGAAGGAGATAAAGTCTATATATATATATATATATATATATATATATATATATATATATATATATACTGTATACATGTGTATAAATGCATACACACGCACACACACACAGCTTGTCTTTGAGCTGAGCTACATACTGTTTCACAACGGTTTAATGCATTTTTAACGATGTATCCTGTCCAGCACTTCCACACGAGACATGATTCTCTCTCTCTCTCTCTCTCTCTCTCTCTGTCTCCCCTGGGTTTCTCTACACTCTCTGCCCCTTTCGTCCCCTACTGACTTATTTGTTCCCCCCCCTCACTTGTCTCTGCTGCCTCCTTTTCTTCTTCCTCCTCCTTCTCGAGTTTGTCTCTAACTTTTCCTCTCTCTCTCTTGCACTCTCCCTGTCTCTCTCTCTTTCTCTCCCTCTCTCTCTCTCCCTGTCTCTGTCTGTCTCCTCATGTCCAGCTCCATGTGGTGGTCACTTCACAGCCCCGGTGGGAGTGATCCTCTCTCCAGGGTGGCCCGGTTATTATAAAGACTCTCTGAGCTGCGAGTGGGTGATCGAAGCCGAGCCAGGACACTCCATCAAGCTCAGCTTTGACAGGTGAGTCCACAGAGGACAGGGCGCGTCTCGGGGTGCACTCTCACAGCCGTACTTTAGCTAGAAGCCTCAGACGCAGGCTGTAAATCAGACGCAGGAATAAGAGTAAATTGAATCCGTATTAAAGCCTGGATCAGTATTTACAGCTCCACATATTGGCTTCAGCATCTGAACTGAGACGGTTCAGCATCTCTCTCTCTCTCTCTCTTGCTCTGGATCTCTCTGCAGGAAATACTCGGGTGATGGTTCTTCATCATCACAACCCATTTTCTTATATGTGACTCAGACATCTTTCCAAAAAAAAATCTACAATTTTAGAAGATGTGGTGTAATATGGGTGTTTTATAGTATAGCAGCTTTGACATAATTCACAGAAAATCCACCTTCTAAGACGTTATCCCCAAAAGGGTGCAAAGCTCTGACAAGACATTTTGAGCTCAGGAAGATAAACACACACACACACAATATTTTTTCCCTTTAAGAACGTGGTCTGCATAAGTATTGGCATGTCTTTAGGGGAAAATACAAAGTGGTTGGACAAGATAAAATTCACACATAATGATTTTAATTTCCTCAAACTCAAAAACAAATGTCCCGGTTATGTCTCCAGAGGAAGATACGTGCAAAAACTCACGTACTGTTTACACTTAATATATATGCTCTCTCTCCCTCTCTACCTCTCTACCTCTCTACCTATCTATATCAGTTTGTCTATCTGGTGGCATGGTGGCTTGCACCTCCAGGTCCTGAGTTCGGTTCATGCATCGGGTCTGCATGCATGGAGTTTGCATGTTCTCTCCGTAGTGGGTTTCCTTTGGGTTCTCCGGTTTCCTTCCACAGTCCAAAGAGATACAGATTAGGCTGATTGACGTTCCAAAATTGCCCAAAGTGTGTGAATGTTGACCTGAGGTCCAACCACGGTTGTACAATAAATACAACATAAATACAATAGTAATTACCATCGGCCTCCACAGTCCCTAGTTGGATTACTGAGGGTCGTACAGTACATTAGAGAGATCTATCTATCTATCTATCTATCTATCTATCTATCTATCTCTATGTATGCTTGTCTGTCTATCTACTGTATCTATATATCACCTCAGTGTCCAAATATTTATGAATTATCTGCTATATACATCCAAATGTGCCAAAAATGTTGCCTTCTATTGTTTTTAAAATAATTAATGATTTTAAGTCAATTAGTGGATATAATATATCCTATCTGCCAGTATATTAAATAATGAACATCTTTTGAATCGAGCCTTTAGGAACACTGTGTTAAAATATGCAATTATTACACATCAACATTCTCAGTAGCAATATAATTTGTCAGGGATGATGATACAAAGAAGTGCCAGAGTTATCAGGATGTGACTTGGTAACATGCTGCTGTGTGTGTGTGTGAGGGAGTCTTAATCCTAATTCAGTTACGGTCATTTGGCTTTATTGCATTAGCGTTAGTATTAGCATTAGCAGTAACTCGCCGACCTGTCCTGCGGGGGAAGCTGCAGATTTGTTTAAGATCTATAAGACTCCGGAGGCCTGTACTGTACATCGCCCCGAGGTATGCGGAGACTCATGAGAAGCATCTGATTGTTTTGTGGGAGGTTATTGTTTAGGAGATGTTTTTGACGCAGTGATGTGTAGGTTTATCCTGGCTTCTCAACGTGTGTATACCAATAAAAAATGTAAAAAAAAAACATTCTGGAAACAGGAAGGCTCCTATACAATTCTTTTCCCTTGTGTTCCTCGCAGGTTCCAGACCGAGCTCAATTACGATTTCCTAGAGATCCACGATGGTCCAAACCTGCTGTCGCCACTCATTGCCTCTCTGAACGGCACTCAGGTTCCTCACTTCCTGTTCAGCAGCGGCAGCTTCCTGTATCTGCTCTTCACTACAGACAGCAGTCGCTCCAACAGCGGCTTCAAACTTTTTTACGAGAGTGAGTCGGAGCGATTCGCGTCCAGTGAGATGATCTGTCGGTTCCTCCATGATGCCTGTTCAGTCCAGAGCATGAATCCTAGTATAGTCGACTGATTGCATAGATGTAATGTGTTCTAGTTGTCTGAAAATATGAAAATACATAAATCTATACATATATATACGTTAATAACTCAGTGTATCATACTCCACTCTTTAAGGATGTACCAATTCTTTAAACGCGATCATGAGCACAAACTAATGGCTAAGCTTCAATATTAAAGCTTCCATTTTTTCCTTTCTTTCAACCCTGCTTTTTTTCCATCTCTGTCCCAACCAGATCATTGACTCGTGAATGTATCAGTGCTACTACTGTATAAGCACCAGCCTTTTCCTAAACCTCTGTCTTTCCATCCCTTTACCTCATTTCTGTCTGTTTTCATCCCTATGTCCACTCTGTCTCCGTCACTCTTTTCCAAATCTTCCACTTTATTGAACTCTTTCTTAATCTTCGAATCTCTCTGTCTCTCCTACCCCTACTTTTTTTTTTTTTTGGAACACAATCTCCTGAACCCACCTGTACGCCGTCTGTCTGTTGATTCGATTCAGCCTGGCTTTATCAGCACCGCTGTATTAAGTTATAGTATTATCCATGTCAGACATCAGTCCATTAATCAGTCCCCGATCTCCTTTGTTGCTCCAGGCGTCACTCTGGACACACACTCCTGTCTGGATCCTGGTGTGCCGGTGAACGGGGCGCGTTACGGTCACGATCTGTCCATCGGCTCGGTGCTGACGTTCTCGTGCGACCCGGGCTACCGGCTGAGTCACGACGATCCGCTGGTGTGCGAGAGGAACCACTGGTGGAGTCACCCCCTCCCGAGCTGCGACGGTACGACCCTATAATTCTCCCTACCATGCTATTTAACGATTTTAATTAAAATCCTCAGTTCTTGGTTCTTTTTAATGACCTCGCTTCTACCCAAATGTTGTTTTATAACTAGCCGAGAGTCCGAGCTCATTAAAAGTGAAGCAGCTTTGCATGCGCAGCCCGCGGTCCGCTTGTCCATACACGCGTAAAGCCTGACAAGTCTCGCTTATTCCCGAAGCAGGCTGGTCTGAGATGTCAGGCTTGTTCAGTTTTAATGACTTTATCTAATTACGTACGAATAAAAAATCGGCAGGAATATTTCGGAGAGGCTGTAATGGCACCAGAGGGCAGGAAGCTGGTGCTGGAGCACTGCATGGAGCATTATCCTGTTTGCTGGTTTATTGTTATGCGTGGCACGCTCGTGTGTGTCGGTGTGTCCGAGTGTGTCCGAGTGCTGTTTATGTAACTTCAGGCCAGGCGGCAATATAATTAAGGCATGGAAACCAACAGTCGGAAACAAACTTGGAGAAACCAAACCAAACTTCTCACAAATTTAGAACTTCCTAATGTAGTAAGAAATGAGAAATGAGTTGTAGAATTTATTTGATGAAATTGAATGATTTAATTGCAAACACCGCAATTTCTTGTATGTACAGTAATATACACATAGTCGGCGATTTATGTACAGTTGGTCAGTAATTTATGTATTTGTTTATGTTTTCAAATAATTTGGAGCTATTTGCCATTAGTGTGGATAAATATGCTATACAATGCAATACAAAAGTTTTGTTTTTAATAGTTAAATAGCGCAGTTAAAAAACAATCGCAATACATGTCAAAATAATATATATATATATATATATATATATATATATTATTTCATACATTATTTGACCACGGCTAGGAATAAGAGCTGAAATGTGATTGTGAATTTATGACTGAAATAAAGCTGTTCGTCGCCGTGCGGAAACCCGCGGCTCATACTTTCACTTTACATAAGGCAGGGTTTTGATCAAAAGGCTGATAATCGCACGCGATTTATCGATAAAAATGCAGACATTCTCGGCCAGAAATGCACCAAAGAAAAATACAAGTACTGTATATAGGCTACTCGCGTTGTTTTTGCGCGGAGAGATTGTGTGTGCGTGCATGGAGAGTTTGTGTGTGTCCACGTGCGCTTCTCATGTGTATGCACGGTGAGAGTTTGTGTGTGTTTGTGCGCGCGTCTCATATTTGACATTCATATGGACATTTATATGAAATGCACATTCTTGATACTTGTTGATAAGTGTATGTTGATAAAGTATTTGTGGACATATAATTAGGAGAAAAATGTAAATTAAGGATGTCTTGAAACATAATGCAGTAACTCTATTTATTTGAACATGATAAATAAAGTCAGTATGTCAAATAAAGTCAGTAGAAAAATCGGTAACTGAATAACTACTATATATCATTTTAATTCAAATCCAACATTTTAATGGTTTGTGTCGGTGCATGGGCGTCAACTCGCACGTTCTGTAATAATCCATTGTCTTTTAGAGCCCATTACTAAAGCATTCGCTAGTTATCCAGTTGATATACAGGTCAATCTGCATTTGAAAAGGATTAAAAATGAGCAAAATCAACGAGAATCTCTCTCTCTCTATATATATAAAACAGAATCTCTCTAAGTACTGTAAGTAAGCATGATAATAAATAATGAATAATTATCATGTTCCTATGTTTATGCAGTAATTTGGTCATGTTTACCCCATGGGTCTGATTTGAGAATTAAATTACACACGAATATACAAATATATAAAAATAAACTCGTGCTAGGGTACTTTTACTACGCTAAATTTATGAATTACACTCAAGGTATCAAATCCAACTATGAAGTCTGATTTAGTTGTTACCATTAAACGTCTCGGGTTACTTTGCTGTAACCCTGTTCCCTGAAAAGGCGGGAACGAGATGCTGCGTGAAAACGCTATGGG
>JAQMYJ010000019.1:2204819-2219265 GCA_030014305.1 Clarias laeviceps | reverse complement strand
TATGTGTTATTTTATAGTTTTGAAATCCCCAGTATTGTTGTAGAATGTAGAAAATAAATCACTAAACAAACAAAAAAGAAATTTGCAAGTGTTCTAAAACTTTGAACGGTAGTGTATATGTGACAAATAAAGGCTTAACTTAACCTTAACTTGAGAGTTCCCACCAGTTCCCGCCTCAGCTCTGTGTGCATGGGGTTTGCAAGTTCCCCGTGCTTGGTGGGTTTCCTCTGGAAATTCTGTTTTTTTCCCCCCCCACAGTCCAAAGACATGCAGATTAGGCTAATTGGTGTTTCCAAATCGTGTACGCGTGTGTGCCCTGTGATGGATTGGCACCTTGTCCAGGGTGTTCCCCGCTGCGTACCCAAAGTCTCCCGGAATAGGCCGCAGGTGATCTGCAATCCTGTACATTATAAGTGTATGATATGAATGAATGAAATTTCCAATTTTTTGTAAACAAAAATTCCACTGGTGTAATTGGTGTAACACTGTTGCAGTTATTAAGCTCACAACTACTACTTATGTATTATATTACTTATATGATTATAATGAGTTATGATACGCCATAGACAAAATCAAATTCGGTGGGGGGAGAAGTGATCTACTAATCAGACAACTGACCTTAATATACTGTAACTATGGAAGTAGATTAGACCTGTTCGATTAACACCTACAGTATTGTGCAAAAGTATTGGGCCCTAAAGTTCAAAATGTCTAATTAATATTTGAGTAAATTCTTAATGCTTTTTATTTTTGATAAGGTTGACTTTGTGTTCGGGTCACATTTAAGACATTATGGTGGGATACAACTGTGGCATTATGGTTTAGATTCCGCACTCGCTTCATGAGGTGCACCCAATAATTTATTTAATTTTTATTTCCTTATGTTAACGTTATATCTTTATGTGGACGTGAATGATGTATGTTGTTTATTACAGTAATATGTTTTTTTGAGATTTGGTTATTTTATGTGTTTCTACTGCGCTCTTTCTTTCGAGCTTTTCGCTAATGGACGTTAGATAGAGAGACTGCAGATAGACTGACATGTACAGTGTATTTTAAATGATTTGTCTTATTTTTTGTAGTTGTCACAGTGTTTGAGGAACAGAGACAGATAGAGAGAGAGAGAGAATACAATTTCAAAGGCTGTCTGCCTGATGCGTGGCCATTATTTCATCGGAGTAGTGGAGCAACAAACGTTCTTAGTCAAAGCAGAAAAATGGTCTGAAATATAATTTAGATAATGTCTTCATTTGAAGCATTTTATATTTACTTTAGGCTTATTGAATTTTTCTTTCTTTTCTTTTTGTCCTGCTTATATTTATTTAGTCAGTGCTGTAGTTGATGTGCGTGCTGTGTAAAATCTTTGAAAAGAAATAGTCAGAAGAAGTTAAACGTTGCATTTGTGGTAGTCGACGTTGCCGAATAATTCCGAGTCGCTATGATGAAGTTAACGGGCTGAAAATCAGTCTGAGAGCAAAATCAGGTTAAAACACATTATTATACTAATGAATGCCTTAAATTAACTCCCAACTGATTTTCAAAATTAAATATTAGCACACACTTTTTTTTTCTTGGTGAAAAAAAAAAAAATCCACCCACTGTGCAGGACCTCTCCATGACTTGGTCTAAAAATATTTGCTCTTTGCTTTTGTGCGTACATACTGTGTGTGTATATATATACTGTGTATATACACAGGGGTTGGACAATGAAACTGAAACACTGGCCAATTTAGTGTTGGAGGTTTTGCGGCTAAATTTGACCAGCTTGATGGCCAATCTTCATTGATTGCACATTCCAGCAGTAAAAGCAGAGTGTGAAGCTTTAATTAGCAGAGGAATAGCACAGTTTTGCTTAAAATACTGCAATGCACACAACATTATGGGCGACATATCAGAGTTCAAAAGAGGACAAATTGTTGGTGCGCGTCTCGCTGGCGCATCTGCGACCAAGACAGCAAATCTTTGTGATGTATCAAGAGTCACGGTATCCAGGGTAATGTCAGCATACCATCAAGAAGGACGAACCACATCCAGCAGGAGTAACTGTGGACGCAAGAGGAAGCTGCCTGAAAGGAATGTCTGGGTGCTAACCAGGATTGTATCCAAAAAACATAAAACCGACAAACGTCGGTTTCAATGGTCCCAGCAGCGAAAATCTTGGGCTGTGGACAATGTAAAACATGTATTGTTCTCTGATGAGTCCACCTTCACTGTCTTTCCCACATCCGGGAGAGTTACGGTGTGGAGAAGCCCCAAAGAAGCAAACCACCCATTGCATGCCCAGAGTGAAGCATGGGGGTGGATCAGTGATGGTTTGGGCTGCAATATCATGGCATTCCTTAGGCACAATACTTGTGCTAGATGGGGTGTCACCAATACACACAGCAAGACCAGTGACAGAGTGGTTTGATGAACATGAAAGTGAAGTTGAACATCTCCCATGGCTTGCACAGTCACCAGATCTAAATATAATTGAGCCACTTTGGGGTGTTTTGGAGGAGCGAGTCAGGAAACGTTTTCCTCCACCAGCATCACGTTCTGCAAGAAAAATGGCTCAAAATCCCTCTGGCCACCGTGCAGGACTTGTATCGGTCATTCCCAAGATGAATTGATGCTGTGTTGGCCGCAAAAGGAGTCTCTAAACCATACTAATGAATTATTGTGGTATATACACCAAATGCAAGGCAGTGATGAGTCTTTTTCCCGTATGTGTTCATGGAGCTGCTGTTCACAAAAACGAATAGTTCAGACGTGCAATCTGTCACTCACAGGTTTGAATTTCTGTATTTGTCCCAGGATATTTCTTATATAAAGTTTCCTTTCTCTTTGGTCTCTTTGTATAGCTCCATTCTCTCCATTCTTTTTCTTCCACAATTTATTCTTAAAATTCAGGAACAGGCAGTGGAGAGACATAACAGCGAGGCAGAGCAATCAGGGGGATAATCTATAATGAATGTTGTAATAAGGATTGATCAAATCCCAGGGCATTATGAGGAAAGCTGAGGCAACACAGCAATCATTTTACTAAATAAAAGGAAAATTGATATCAAGGTAGCTCAATTGATTTAACCGATTGAAGAAGATATAATGCTAATGTAACTACTAACTGTTAAATCTCAGTGTTCTTAAAGGGTTAACAGTCGAGCTTTTTTTTCATCTGTTTGTTAAACACTCATCCTCTCCAGATGATAATAATAATAATAATAATAATCACTCACACATCGTCTATACGGCTTTATCCTGTATACAGTGTTGCAGGTGTCTGGAGCTGATCCAAGGAGACTTTATACATACACACACTCACATGCTCGACCAATTTGGGAACGACAATCAGTTTAATCTCTGTGTCTTTGGACTGTGGGAGGAAACCAGAGTAAACCCAGCAGGTACGGGGAGAACCTGCAAACTACATGCACACAGACCCGAGGCAGGAATTGAACCCGGTCCCTGGAGGTGCAAGGCAACAGTGCTAACCACTATGCCATCATGCAGTAATAATAATAATAATAATAATAATAATAATAGTAGCAGCAATAATATCAGCCAATATTCAGCCCATGCTGTTGAGCACAGTCCTGTCGTTTCTATAGCAATGGTGGTTTGTACACAGCCGGGTTGCCAACCCTCCCTCGTTTCTCATCTGGGCTTTGGGACTGGCACCAGCGGAGTAATTTGTATTGGCACGGGGTAAAGATCCTTCCCCACGTCCCATCAGTGTCAACCTGGTGGTGGCGGGACTTGAACCCCCTCACCTCACCTGCCTGACTCACCCCGCCTCTATAACTACTGCACAATGTTTAGAGTTTAGAGTATGCGGTTTAAAACATGATCAAAAGTCCTGAGTGGAGAATAAGGCTTCGTTGTTTGTTTGTGTGTGTGTGTGTGTGCTTTACAGCTCTTTGTGGCGGTGATGTAAAAGGACCTGAAGGCATCATCTTGTCTCCTGGGTTTCCAGAGCTCTATCCTAACTCATTAAACTGTACGTGGACAGTGGAGGTCAGCCATGGCAAAGGTACACACACACACACACACACACACACACACTTTAATTTTACTTACTTCTTTCTCCTGTTTTTTTTTTTTTTTTTGTTAAAATAATACAATGCAAGCAAATAAACAACATGGCTGCAAATTGCATTACTCTCACAACTCTCGTTCATTTTCCACATTGGACACCAAACACTTCACCACAATGACCGGATCATATCTTTTACAATAAATAAGCAAATGACAACCTCAGATTTCTAGGCTGGTATAATTGAATTCTCATACCTTTTTAATCAGTGATGCTGTTGATGTAATATATTCATAATGTATAGTACCTGAGAATCACATGTACAGTGCTGGAGTTAAAAACGATATCCAATACAGGTATCAATCTGAGTCGATATACAAGACTTAAGATTTTAATATCAGTATCTGAAATTTTTTTTTTAGCATTTTTTATATGTACACACACACACACATACACACACATATATATATACAGTATAAACCAAAATGGGTTAGAAGAATAATCAAAAGACCACAAATACCACAAACTCGGAATGGTTGGAATTTAAGCCCCCTATAGTTTTGTGTTGTCGTAGCCAATCCTCCACATGGTTTGATGAGCTTCGTGCATTTTGAGATGCTTTTCTGCTCACCGCTGTTGTAAAGAGATGGGGGGAATTTTTTTTTTTCAATGATGAATCACGATTCATTTTATGTGGTGATTCACGTATCACCACACTGACTCCATAATCATTGTTTTTTTTTAAAAACTACTTTTACATTTATAATAGCGATGCATCAGTCAATCAGCCAGTGACCAGAATTGTCTGGTTTTCAGTTTAATTTGCCTGTGAACAGTGATCGGCCGATCAGCTTCAGATATAGATAGACAGATGCACTTTATTGATCATATGAGGGGAAATTATTGGAAATATATAAACGATTCTGTAATGAACGCGTTTTTATTGTGTTTCATTATTAAAAATCATTATCCGATCTGCCTTTTCCTCCAAACACTTTGAGCAAATTAGTCTCAAACCCACTCGTTACACACCAGTCTCAAAACACCGCCAGCACTAATTAGTAACAATTAGTCACCCGAGTGCATGCGGTCAGGTGGGGTATTGAGACTTTGGAGGCGTTTGAGGCGGTAAAACTTTGTCGTTTCTTTATAACTTTACAGTCGGTGCATTTTCAGCCTGTTAATAAATAATAATTATGGCTGAGATACGTGTATGATCAGTATAAAGGTAGCTTTTCTGTTTAATTTCATTTGAAGTTAAATGTTAAACTCTTGTATTTGAAGTTTGTATTGTTTAATAAATGCTGCTCTTGGTCTTTAAGTGAGTAAAGTAATGTTCTAATTAATCATTACATTTTTTAAAAAGATTTAAACAGAATCAGGGGAAAATGTACAGTAATATCGAATCTAAATATTTATAAAATGTTGATACTTATAGAATTTTTATTTTATTGGAACATAGGGATGGTGATAATATCATTGATGGTGAATGCTGATTCCCATCCCTAGTATATTTCCAGCACAGTCAGGGACGACCCTGGCATAGGCCACATACAGGAGGCAGACAGCTAGAGCATCAAATGCCAGGAAGGATGCCAAACCCCCAGGGGTGCCATATGAGCATTTTTTTGGTTTGTTTGTTTGTGTGTTTTTCATGTTCGGCTGATGTGAACGTTTTCATGTGACTAGTTAACATTCACCTAACTTTATTCATCAGTGTTTCGGGGAGGCGTTCTGTGCACTGGCACATGCAAGGGATATGAGTGATTCACCAACGGTATCAAATCATGTTTAGCGTTTTTTTATTCAGCAGAAAAAAAAAAAAAAAAAAATAGTCTAGATTTTCTAACAAGCCCTTTCAGTGATGTTTCAGGCTTTTTTGCTAAATGTGCAACAGCTTCTGTCTGACGAATGATCTTGGCGAGCTGTGCATCACAAATGGAGCCGAGCGTCGCGTGCTCGAGCGCTGAGCCGCGCCTGGATTAAAATTTTATTCAGTAGCGTTTTGATTATCCTGCTCTACCTGCCGCACATGTCCTTTTTTGTAGTTCAGGACATTAATGCTGTGCTTTGTAGTCATTCTTTAGTGCATTAATATTTCTGTTTAACAGACTGTCATGTTCCTAAAATCAAAACACACCATAACGTCCAGCACTTGTACAACAAATTATAATTATTAAAAAAAAAATTTGTATGAATATTTTACGTTAAAATGCAGTTCAGTTTAAAAAGCAAGCGAGTGGCATACTGTTTTTTTTTTTTGCTTGCTGTCAGAATTTTAATACAACAACCCACCTAGCGCGCCAGCAGACCCAGGGCCGCGCTGTATACACTATACAACCTGCTGACTATTAATATTTTTATTATTTAACACAATTTCAGCATTAGACCTTTTCTGTATCCAATTATAAGTTTTACTTTAATGCAAAACTTCAAAACTATATAATAAAAAAAAAAAAACACCCTATAAATAAATGAATGTGCCTCAGGCGTGCTTTGGAACCGGTTCTCCAGTCCCTGCTGCCATGTGAGCTGTTTCTCGCCCTCTCTTTTTCCTGAACTAATGATGATTTGGCACCCGCTCTTGCTCAGGCGTTCAGTTCACCTTCCATGCTTTCCATCTGGAGGATCACCACGATTACCTGCTGGTTACCGAGAACGGCAGCTTCGCTCAGCCCCTGGCACGACTCACAGGCTCACAGAGGCCCCCGACCCTGAACGCCGGTCTCTACGGCAACTTCCGAGCCCAGCTCCGCTTCATCTCCGACTTCTCCATCTCCTTCCACGGCTTCAACATCTCCTTCACAGGTAAGAAAGATTTTTGTTTCTGTTGTTGTTGTTGTTGTTTAACAAATTAAATCACTGATATGGTGGAACTTTTTGTGAGGAGACATATGTTTATCATTTTAATTTCAGTGTCAGAAGAAAGACAGAGTGATGAGGGAATGTTTTTTTTTTTGTTTGTTTGTTTTTTTGTTAAAATATGTAAAAACAGTAAAACAGTGGCTGTTAGAATGTCATGCTTGTTAGAAGAAGTGGCCATAAGATTAACAATAGAAGATACTTTAAAATAATAGTAAAACGTATATATTTATTAACATTTTAAATAAAAAAAGTTTTTTAAACAAAATCTAAACTTTTTAAACAAAAACCTATAATACCAGCAGTTGTTGCTATGACTATTATTGCTATGACTATTATTGTTACTATTATTATTATTAATAGTAACAATAACAATAATAATAATAATAAGAAGAAGAAGTTTACCTCCTGGCACTTTTTTCTTACCTTATCTCATCATCGTTATTATTATTATTATTATTATTTTTTAATTAGTAGTAGTAATTCATATTTTTATTTATTTATTAATCCTGTTAAATCCTGTTTACCTTCTAGCACTTTTTTCTTACCTTATTATTATTATTATTATTATTATTATTAATTATTATTATTAGCAGTAGTAATACTACTACTACTACTAATAATAATAATAATAGATCATTTGTAATTTTAATTTAACTGATTGCCAGTTCACCTCCATAGTTGTCTTCTTGCCCAAACTAATCAGGTTTTCCAGGATTTCTCCAGAAACTGGACACACTTTTCATCCAAAACTAACTGCAGTACAGATGTGACAGATATATTATGCATAAGGCCCAGACATTCTCAGCCTCATACAGAAGCTCCTACGCAACTACTTGGCAGTAAAGGGTTTATCTGCAGTAGGAGTTTCAGACACTGCAGGGGGTTAAACTGGATTTCTGTGCACTCTTGTATCTCTGGCGATAAAGTCACCTCACGGGCGCTTGAACGCCTTTAACGCGTTGATAAAACGTAATCGTTCTGCAACAGCTTGAGGTCCGTCTCGTCTCGGCTGCCGATCGGGAGCTCGCGACTTATCACTGGCACCTACTGGCTTTAACACCCTGGGGTAATGAATGTGAGACCACGCATAACCGTGTGCATATATGATGTGAGATCACTCGCCGGATCACTCCTCCTTGATAAAATACAGTAGCTAGGGGTTAAACCTGTGCTGTCAGAATGGACTTATCGAAAATTTAATGGGAGGGAAAAAAAAAGACAAAACTCCACAAAAGCTACTTTCCTGTCGAGATAAAAAAAAAAGCCTCAGAAATTCATGAGCACTTTAAATCCTTAACCCGTGCGCCTACGGTTAAACATCGCTCGCTGACAAAAGAGCTCTTTGCTCGAACGAGAGGCTTTAAGGACTCTGACTGCGTACTTTTAAAGCATGTGAACAGGCAGGCAGGAAGGTCTAACTAATAAAGTAGTTTCTAGCAAACTACTACACCTTAAATCATACATCTGCATTAATGAAGATTTGTACATTCGCATATATATTTTTTTTTTAGTTGAGGCAGGATGTTGACCTTTTGGTGTTAATTGGACTCATTGACACATAATGCATGATTGCATGATTTTATTTTATATTTTTGCCAGCAAGGTCTACAGGAATGAAAAGCAAATTGATCTTTGGAGGACTGTGTTTGTCATGCTAACTCGGCACCGGGCTTTAGCATGCAGAGCACGTTACGCTTTCCACTGGGAACTGAAGGAAACTGATGCAATGGTCAAGAAAAGGCACAGCTTGGTTTATTTCTTTTTCTTTTTTTTTTTACATTTTATGATGATGATTTTTTTTCCACAAAAACCTTTGAGGCGAATTCTCACAGGTTTGCGGACATGTGAAGAATGAGCGATGGCGAGGCCTCACAGTGATGCAGAGTTAATGCTCGGTGCACAGGAATCCAAATTGGTGCACATTAGCACGCGTCGATTGGTGCCATAGTGCGTTGGGGTTGTTAGCCTGGTGTTTCCATTTGCACCTTAAGTACTTTATGAAACATGAATGCCGCAGGTAAAAGAACTACACTACTTCAGCTTTTCCCTAAAGCCTTCATGGATAGTTTTATAGTAGAGAATAATTGGTAGGACTGAGTTCCCTTTTTCTTCACAGTTTTGGTCACCTGCCACTTCCTTCCCAGCAGCCACCTCAACAGCTTCCTGCAGCAGAGTGCTAACTTCTCCATGCTTCCGGCTAAGGCACATTAAGACAGGCAATTGCCTCTTGCATCTTGCAACTGTTTTAAGTTCAGTTTAAAGTTCACCTTTTATTCGATACATACACATACTCTGGAGCAGACAGAGTTAAGGGCCTCGCTCAAGGGCCCAACAGTGGCAATCTGGTGGCGCTGGGGCTCGAACCGTTGGCCTTCCGATCGGTAACTCGGAAAATAATCTCAAAGGGCGGCATTTTTCACCCACGTCCGCTTCTACTTATATAGTATACAGGGGGCACAGAAGGCTGGACTGGAAAATTGGAAAGGAGGCCAGGAAGATAAGGGAGACTGAGACCTACGGTTGGCGATAATGCAACTTATGGGAGTGCAACCACTATTAAACAACGAGGAAGAAAAAGAAGAAGAGGATGTCCACATTTTTTTCTAGTCACTGATTTCAAAATCTGGACTTGCTCAAATGGTTAAGGCTATGGGTTACTGGTCTACTAATCAGAAGATCTGGGCTTCAAGCCCCAGCATTGCCAAGTCCCGGCTGACCCTTTGCTCCACTCCAGCTTCCAAACTGGGATATGTGAAAAAATAATTTCGCTTTGGACATGCGACAAATAATTGAATGTTATTATTGTTGTTGGGATTCCTCTTTCAAGGCCCCACTTATTCTGAATCTGTTATTTTTTCACCACCTGCTGGATTCAGTGTATAATTGTACACATGGTTGACTTCTGCTCTCAATAAACGCTTAAACTTTTTCAATAAACTTGTTATGAGCTTGACCACCTACAATATGTTTCCTTCTATTACCGTCTACCTGCTCTTTCTGGACTAACCCTAAATCATACTAAAGCAAAACTAGGACAGGCTTCTTATTTCTCCAGCTATTCATACATCATTTGGACTTCCTGCCACAATGCTGTAAACAATGTCAAATGTATAGTAATAAAACTTATACAGTACATGAACCGTTTCTTTTTTTTTTTTTTTCATAGCATTCGTTTTGTATTTCTGTACATATTTTAACTCAGAGTACGATCTGGAGCCGTGCGAGGACCCGGGTGCGCCTCGATTCGGTGGCCACAGCAGCAGCAGATTCAACGTGGGGGACTCGGTGACGTTCTGGTGCCTGCCAGGTTATCGGCTGCAGGGCCCACGGGGCGTCACGTGCCTGGGTGGCGGACGGCGCACATGGAGCGCCCCTCTGCCAAGGTGTGTGGGTACGTGGTGAGCCGATTTCATTCGCTTAGAGCTGGGACAGCTTCTTCAGGGGTTGCATTGAGGCACGGTGATGTTTAGGGGTACTTTTACAAAACTTTTTACTTGCATTTTATGGGTGTTGATTTGGCTTTAGTATAGAATTTTTAGTATAAGCTCAGAGCTACAGGGAGTGAGAAGAAAAAGAAAAAAAAAACTTGCTGTTGAAGTGTCCAGTGCCTCAAATGCAACTCGTGAGTGACAAGGTCATCTGCTGGGTTTTTGTATAGGGAATATGTGAAGCTAGTGCATCTGTTACTCATGTCAATCATAGACATTTATTATGATGTTCTGTATAACATAATTGTACGCCGTCTATTCATCTGCATCGATCTGCCTGTCTTCCTCAGCTGAATGCGGATCGACCGTTTCCCAGAACGCAGGAGTTCTCTTGTCCCCGAACTACCCTCTGAATTACGAGAACAACCACGAGTGCATTTATAACATTCAAGTGCAGAGAGGGAAAGGCATCAACATTACGGCAAGCAGCTTCCGTCTGGCTCAAGGTGACATCTTAAAGGTAAGCAAAGCAACAAGAAGATCTCTTATTTCTCGTGAAAGGATGAGGGTTGATTACCGAAATCTATCTTTTTTTTATGACACTATGCATACGCTAAGAGCTTATTTTGTAATTTGTTGCTTTATCCAGGACCTGGAGCTATCAGAGCGTAGCATAGCTATTAGTAATACTTAAAGCGGGTTGACACGTAGTGTAGAATAATGTATGTTAAAATAGGTTCAACCGCTTTACTGAGCAATTTTCGGGCATAAAATAGGTCCGTTATTGGAAGTTACTCATCACAGTGTCACCTCAGACTGTAGTGTGCCAAGTGCATGGATCCAAAGTAGTTTATAGTTTAATGCATGTCATCGGTTCAGGCCAAAAGTTAGCACTTAGCGAGATGAAATGCATCAAAAAACTTTGCAAAAAAACAAACAAAAAAAAAAAGTAAAAGATAGAAATAAAGAGAGAAAAAAAACAGCTGTTGTTTGTCGATGCTTGTCTATTTATTTATTTATTTTATTTATTTACTTACCTATAAGCAAATGGGAAATGTGAAAATTACTGCTTAAATATAAAAAATATTGAATCAATAATAATAATAATAATAATACTATGATGATGATGATGATGATGACCATCACCCATGACTTAATAATGTATATGTAAATCTGAAATGCCATTTTATTATGACAGATTCCTGATCATGATAATTACAATACATCTTTTATTAATTTATTAAAATCATTAGTTCTAGGAGATTTTTAAATATGAATATCATATCCAAGTAAATTTTTAATGTTATGCTATATTAAATAAAGATGAATTTGTTAATTAATCAGTAATCATTAATTATTAGTAAAGTGATATATAGTCGCACAAATTTATTTAAGCAACCCTAAATGTTTAAATAATTTATTCCTTGTACCTTAAACTTGTATTTTTTAAATAATATTTGTATGTATATTATATTTGTATGCATATTTATATGTATTATTTGTATTGTTTATGTTGATAAAAATTGGATAACTATGAACAGTAATAATCTTTGTTGTTAAGAATGAAGCATCTCTACTCACTCGAGCCTGTTTGTTCCTCGGGTTTCTCAGATTTACGACGGACCGGATAACACGGCAGATGTTATCGGAGCGTTCTCCAGTTCCTCCATGCTGGGAGTCACGCTCAGCAGCACATCGAACCACCTCTGGCTGGAATTCTTCTCGGATCAGGAAGATACCGCGGAGGGCTTCAAACTCATCTACAGCAGTAAGGGCTCGATTTTACCGTAGCTGTCGCTTTTTAACTGGACGAAGCGAACAGATTTAAGATTAAAGCATGTTGTATGATAACACTGATTACATCTGTGAGAGGGTTTCCGGGCTTTCTTCAGGTCCTCACAATACACGTTTATGTCTTACATGGTAGTTTAGAATTTTTCCTTGATTTGCTTTTCCTGCAGTAGGTTTTACTTCCTGATAGACATTCCTGTATTTTATTGCGATTTGTTTGTTCATGCTAGTACTTCCTGGTTTGCATTAGGTGTTTGATTTCATCCAGCTGAATATGTAAGTATGAAGTGCATAGTAAAATACAAGAGTGAATCTTTTTTTTTTTTTGGATTTTTCCCCCAATTTTCTCCCTAATTTAGTCGTGTCCAATTCCTCCCCATCACCCACATTAAGCTACTCTTACCACTCAGTCAGGAGGGCCGAAGACTTTCCTCCAAACCACATGACACCAGCCGACCACATCTTTTCTAACTGCTCACGCACGCATCCTCCGCACCATTGGGGGCACTAAGTACCTCTCATCCCTCCCCTCTGAGAGAGCTCGGCCAATCAGCTCTCTCTAGACCTCCGGCTGCGAGAGGTTACAGCATCACCCGGGAATCGAACTCACGACCTCCAGATGATAGGGCGAGCACTTTACCACTGCGCCACTCGGCTAATGGCTCCAAAGCGACAGTTACTGCTGTGCAGGTTTGAACGTGTTACATCAGTTAATTTGTAACTGTGGTGTGAGAGCTAAAGATGTGAAACGGTGACGACAGCTAACGGTGTGAAAGATACTCTAAGGAAGGTGAACATTTCTTAAAGAGAATCGTTACTGGTGACGAGACACAGATTCATCACTATGAGTCTAAGAGTAAAAAGCCGAAAAACATCCTCAATCGCCGGCGAGAAAATGTTCAAAAGTCAACCATCAGCTGGAAAATTCATCAATGCTTACAGTTTTCTGGGATTCTTGAGGGCCAGAAGTATTGGAACATTATCAGGAAATGTTTCAACAATCAACAGTGCTCGTTACAGTGAGACTCTTATTGAAGAGCTGAAGATTAAACTACTGATTTAAATGAAGAAAACTTCTATCCAAGTGTGTTGTCACTTTCACCTGTTTGGTCCCCTGAAAGCAGCGCTATGAGAACGAAGATAGACAACGGTGCATTAAAAATGTTTTTAATGCGGCAATATGAAAGCTTGTAGACAGGTGGACAAAGTGTAATGAATAGCAAGGAGATTATGTCGAAAAATTATGGATTTGTCTTTACTAAAAGTTAATTAAAATCAATTCTACAGACATAGTGCAGATGATTTTTCTTCTTCTTTATAAAGTAAGAAATAAAACAATTGGTGTTGTGCTGTTATAGGAAAATAATCAACAACAAAGTGTCACTGTTAGCCCCAAATATAATTCCATGCAAAAAAACATAGTTTTGTCACATTACTTACCATCTTAAGATTATCACCTATTTTACTAGTATGTTTAAGTTGAATCAACTGAAAATTCCCCTCTTTTGCATTCATCTTCCTGATTCAAATTCTCATTGATTATTTCAGCCAAGACAAGTCTAGGATGGACGATACCGAAACAATTTTCTCGTGTAGTAAAATACCACAATTGAAGTTTAGAGGTGAGAGCTAAACAAGTATTTCTCTGGGTTGCTAATCAGACGGTCAGGACTTCAAACCACAATAATGCCACTAAGCATAAACTGGTGTTGGCAACACAGCACTGGTCACTAACTGACTTACAAAAAACCAACTGCTTATATGGAAGTCCTGCTGGTGTGTGTCAGTGGAGGAGGGTCCAGACATAATATTTGAGTTTTCGAATATATGTCGAATAAGTTACTATAATAACTTTTAAAACACATACATTTTACTGATACCTGAATATAGGAATGCTGCCGCAAAAATGTAGAACTCACAAAATGTTCATATTCATATTATTTGGCCATAGAAATTACCAATTGCCTGTGTGATCCATTTAAAATTTAACTTTTTGCTCAGTCGTGTTTGTATAGTTGTTTAAAATAAAATAAAATAATTCAATGCATCATATTGCCTAGGTTGTGCTGAAAAAAAGGATATGTCGCACTATATTGCACAATCCTGAACCCATACAGTGAAACCTCGGATTACGAGTAACGTCGTTTGCGAGTGTTCCGCAAGACGAGCAAAGATTTTTACAAAATTTTGACTTGGAAAATGAACAAGTCTTGGTTTACGAGTACCAAGTATCATGTATCATGGATGCACTTCTAGTTTTGACGCCGAGTGTCACGTGATCACAACTGAACCAACGGTTTTTCTCTCTCTTGTGCTGCGGAATTGTGGGTAATCGTCTCCCCTGCTG
>JAQMYJ010000019.1:2172912-2204719 GCA_030014305.1 Clarias laeviceps | reverse complement strand
ATCCGTGCACACGTGTACTGTTTACTATAACACTGTGACCACGTGTGTGTGCGTAAAACATATTTTATTTTGTGTTTGTATGTGTGTGTGTACAGCGCACATGTACTGTTTATTATGCACGTGTGTACAGCGCGCGTGTAAAGCAAAAGAAAGTCTCATTAGAGAGGTCAAAGATCCATTTTCTTCCTCTCTTTGGGTAAACATGCCGTGTGTGTGCACGCGTAATTTGACACCGTGCCCCTTCACACACACCCTCCTCCTCTTGCCTTTACACACAAGTTTAGGTTCATTTGTTTTTTATTTTTACTTTACAGCAGTGATTCCGTTAGTATATACTTTGTATTTTGTATTAATTATTTCTATGTATTTATGTTTTTTGGGCTGTGGAACGAATAATTTGAGTTTCCATTATTTCTTATTGGAACCCTCCAGGGGTGCTGTACCTTGGCTGACCCTACACTCTAACCCCAGCCTCCTAACATGCTGGGATGTGTGAATGAAAAAAAAAAAAAACACTGTTCAGTGATGTGTACTGTATATGACAAATAAAGGCTTAACTTATAATTTAATCATCCATTTATTGTTACATCCAATGTCTGCAAACAAATTAGTTTGTGTTTTCAGTTAGATTCTATAGATCAGCTATAAATGTTCGTTCTTTACCAGCATCTCTTCGTTCTGGCTGTTGATGAACACTACAGCTTAAATACTGTATAACCAAAAAAAAAACACCTTCCTGAAAACTTTCACATTTAGGAAAGTGTATAGCCTTTATGTTTTCACTCTGAAAGCACTGACACTGGAGACTCTTTTCATAAATGATACATACTTTTTTTTTTTTTGGTAGAACGTTCCCATCCCAAGTCTTTGTGCAAGTTGTTTTTACAAACATGATAACGTATGAGAACATCATACAGTATACACACCTGTGTTTTGTCGCTGCACTACTCTTAAAGCTAATTTCGTAGGAAAATCAAAACAGAACTTTCTGACCAATCAAAAACAGAACTGGGAATTCTTCGGCGCCGGACACGATTTAGCACTGTTGACCAAAAAGAATTCCCAAATCGAAAATTTTCTCTGTGTGATGAGGAATAATGAGGTTCGGGAAGGTCAGATAGATGAGTCTCGCTCTCTGTCATACTTATTAGTCCATCCCATACTCCCTCAGTCTCTCACCTCGATTTCGCATAATGGAAAATGTAACCCCCGTTCATTTTCATTCCTTAATTAACTTATTCATTACATTATCAACTTGGACTCTATTGTAAAACAACCCTTCTGTCTTGCACCTAATTTGCTTTGCTTGGAATTACAGTGTCCAACCAGCAGCGTTGGCCGCCGGTAATCGAAACTTTCATCAAAAAGCTAGCATGACTTTGCCCTCATGGGACTGTTTGTGCAAAAAAAAAAAAACTGATCGCGAGTCAGAATTATATGAGAATTAATTTTTCGCAGATTTGCCAATTGCAGGCTTTTTTATCTGTTTTAATTCATAAATACTGTGCTGTCCTTTTGCAAAGTCTTCTTCTTACTATTCCTTTTGTCTGATCAAGTCCTCTTCTCAATTTCACTGATGTTTCTGGGGGACTTGACCCTGCTACACTATAGTTTTACTTTTTTTCCTACCCTTAAATCATGTTTTAATCTGTTATATAAAATATTGCAGATTTCAGTCTCACACATTCAAGTTCTTCCATCGACAGCCATGTTCTCGTGATTGTGTTTTACATATTATGTCAGATTTGGCACGTGTTTTAAAATAAAATCTGCATTCCCTCCTTGGCTCTTCCCTCAGGCATGCAGGGTCATGGTTCAGGCTCACTTGAGCTGATTAGTTGTTGCAATGGTTCCTTAGATGAAAATATTGATTTGATTGAAAGAATATGGCAAGGTCAACAAGGATATTCAAACAGAGACAGATACACCTGAAATGTTTGAGCTTTGAGGTTTGAGCTTCACAGGCTTCTTATAGCAGAATGAGAAATTGATTAGAGTACCCCTGAAGATGAAAGAACCCTGATTATGTTTGCATCCGCCATCCCCAGTGTTGGTACAAGTCTGTCAATATATGATGAGCATTTAAGTCAAACTGGGACTTTTGATTGTGCAGAATAACAGAACATGGTTAACAGAACAAGAGTGAAAGGAAAAAAAAACGTTATGTCTCTATATAATCTCCTGCTACACTAATGTTTCTACCATCAAGGTAGAAAGGTTTATCCGTACACCGGAGCCAGAATCGGACTGCCCGCTTCACGTCTTATATGCTAGCCTCCCAGGAGCTCTTTTAATTGCCCAAACATGTGAAAATGCCTTACGGGGGGTGTAGCAATAACTCCAAGCCGAGTTCCTTAAATGTGCATGTGGTGTTGGTGAACGATTGTGTGTACAGTTCCCATAGCAGATGAGACTCTTCTTTCACCTTCATGAAACACCATTACACCGTCATTCACCAGAAATGTCATCACAAGTCCTGGTTTGACTCGAACGCCCCTCGTATTTGCCATTGTCGAGAATTACATCCAGATTTACATTAGAGTGTAGAAGATAAATGTGAGCAAATCGAGAACACGTATCTATAGTCTGTTCTAGGACAAATCAGTCTTGCATTTCAGTTTATTTATAAATATATTCTTTATTAATAAAATCTCATGTAAAGTCTTGAGCAGGACAAGCCAAAACACAGACACCTGGTGATGGAGGTTGAGGGAAAAAGTAACAGTCAGGGAGGAAGGTGTAGACGGTGTAGTTTCTTGGTTTCTGGAGGTGGCAGTGGTCGCCCTGAGCTGAGCGTTGATCGCTGCTGGCGGAGGCTGAAGTCGAGGATGCGGTCGAAGCCTGGCTTGGTCCGTCCTCGGCGGCATGCCTCGTGGAGAAGAGTGTCCGGAGCTGTCAGCTGTCAAATGACAAAATTGGTTGTAAATTTAATACCCAAGAACTATTACTCACCAGACTGATACTCGGCTGGCCTTGTATGGACAGCCGATGATATGGGATGGTAGCCGGTTATGCGTTGCCAGTCCTGGTTTTAGTTGAGGCGCCCCGCAATGAGCAGTGGAGCTGGCCTTGGTGCTGAAGCGATTTCATGGCTTTGTTTTCCCGGTTGAATGAGGAGCATTAACATGGCAGGAGAAGTTGGCTGTGGACCCACTATCACACTTTTTATGATTTTGACTGAAAGGCTTGCTGGCACTTTCATGAAACTGATGTAGCAGTTTAAACATCATTGAAATCAAATAAGATGTTTGTTTTTTTTACTCTTACTTGAACAATTAATATAGCCCTCAGAGCTCCCTAATGTGTGTGTGTGTGTGTGTGTGTGTGTGTGTTAATGCTTCAGCGGAAACTCCCCTCAGTTAATACATTGTTCATACCTCAAACTCCTTTGAATTCCAAATGTGCAGTTTCAGCATTTCTGTAAATGAGCTACTGCTGAGTCACGCCCCCCAGAAAACAGCAAAGCTGAGCAACAAATAGGGGGAGGTGGTCTTCTTATATTAGGTCACATTAGGAGGGAAATATTATACAAAATAAAACACAGAAAATGTGTACAAACCCTGGAGATCTGTCTGAATTTCTTAAAATGACAAAAATTTTAATTGTGTAATAGTTTCCCTCTAATGCTTATGCATTGGGGTAGTTATGTTACACAGATCTGGCAAACTTGGTCATTGCAAAACTTAACATTATCTCATAACAAACAAATACCCTCCTCACCCCTAAAGCAAGAATTCTCATAAATACAAACTTTATGTTTCCATGAAACATTGTCCCGAGTGTTCCTCCGCCATGTAGAAATATATTTATATTAATAAACCGAACAATTTCCTTTACTTCTATCCAGACATGCTACACAAACTCCATAACAGCATAATGAGCAGTCATAACAGCACGCTGTTCCACATGCTTCTCATTTTGGCTGCTGAAAACCTTTTGCTGTTGAATTTCCCTGTTTAATTTTATTACCACGTAGTCCGGATCCATTACACCGCATTTAAGCTACTCTTTTCCTCCGGGACATCAACTCCTGATGGGCCTGGTGGTGCTCGTCTCACTCGCACCTTTCCTAATGAGTTAATTAGGCATGCCGCTCGCTCGTTAAGCTCTGATTAACTCATAATGGTTTGAATGATATTATTTGTGTCCCTATTTATTACAATTACTTATACAGAGGACATCCTTTGTGAGTGTAATTTTTAATTACATACACTGGAATCTTCATGTCAGGCTCGGTTAAGCCACAGTGATATATTTTCCTACCAACTTACTACACCGGATGTCGAGTTCGCTTTCGCAAGTCACATGACTACTCAGATAAATTCCGAATGCTCGGGTAGAATCAAACAGGCAGAAAAGAAGCGTGAATATAAATGGCTAAATAACATTTTCTCTAGTGATGGAAAGAATCTTCCATCTCTTTCATTCCTTAAAGCGGATAAGCCTCGAGAGCAAATTGGCAAGTCGTTAAAGCTTTAAAGAAACATCCTTACTTTACACTTAGAGCAGGAAGCTCTGGAAACAGTAAAGCAAATAAACTAGTCATAAGGGTGATAAATATTTGCATGTGTGTCTCATTTTTTCCTTTTTATATTATATATATATATATATATATATATATATATATATTTTAGTTGATATTGATCATAAACCAAAATATACTTCATTAGCGCTTTTTACAGGAATAAAATCTGACATGATTTCTTGCATTATTTCTAAAGCCCTCAAAACTAAAACGGTCCCAACATTAACCTTGCATGCATATTTAAATATTCTTTTTCTATGTTATTCATTCCTGCTTTTCGTTTTGACATATTTTCCCCTCATTACCGTAATAACCTTAAATTATAACTTTCTTTTCATCCTTATTAATGCTTTATTTTTGCCTTAACTAGAGGGATAACCTTGAGCATACATTTCTCACAACATTATACAGTACCTAGCACACAAATCAGGTAAATGAATTTAACACAAAGCAGAACGGTCTCAAATGCTTATTCATATATTCACAGCAGGCATGTTTCTGAAGCAATTCTTCAAGACATATTTGATTCATTCAGAACAAACAGGCTGGTTTACAACCGGCATTTAATCCACAGTGACATGTAAAATGCCAGACCATGCATTCTGCTGTAAGCTGTATTTAAATACTACAATCTGCAACGATCTCGTTTGTGTATACAGCGTGTACTTGCATAGCAAATGGTGTGGACTATTATTGTTATGTTTAGCCAGACCAGGAAAAAAATATGCATATTCTGTTTATTTATTCTTCTGTAGTGACAATCCAATGAGTATATAATGACAGCTGGATTAGTCTCTCAGGTCAGACCTCAAGCTTCGAATTTGGAACATTTTGTAAACAACTGTGGACAAGAAACTCCTACTTCCTCAAAATGAACCAGTTTGACTGACACCGCAGGCAATCAGCGACAGATTTTCCAGCTAGCAAACGCACAAGAGCATCTTGTTTACCCGCCAAGTGCTTCACACTAAACTGCTGAATTACATTTAAACATGGTATTCTGCACAAAATGTACATCCATGGTACACTACTCTTCTTACCATTAAGCAACAACCTGGATAAAACTGTTTCATATTTCACTGCACACCTCTCCGGTGCATATCTGCATATCATTTTTCTCATACTCTAAAGGCATCCTGGCTATAAGCATCTGAAATATTTTTAAAAAATTAACATTGCCAAAAAACGTCACCTCTATGCAAGCTGTGCATTATGCAATAACCACCCATCATCCTCGCTGCACCTGATAAAATACTGCCCTCAGACAGTACAGTGCAGAATAAAAATGGTTCTTTAACATCAGGATAATTTAACATTAGCTTTCTGATAAATGGTTATCTAGTTAATCTGGAGAGCTCATTTTTCCCCCCTTTGTTTCTAGTGATCTTTTAATTTTGCTTTGGTAAGCAAATCTTGAAGAAGGTTTGTTAAGTGGGTGTATAAAAAGTTCTTGAAATACTGCTGATAAAACCAGAAAGCTACAACAATTTTTAAAATATCAATGATTAAAGGACATCCCAAAACCATGTTGGTTATGGCAACATCATGGTTGGAGCAATGTTCTGGATGTTGGGACAATTTTGGTATTAGATTGTTTTCTAAAGATAGCATTACTTTAATAAAATGATTTTGGCCCAACATTTACTATGATGTTGGAATCACATTAAAAAAAGGTCCCCAAATACATTGTTGTAAGTATGACTGTAATGCAGTATTTAGTAATATTTCTCTGCTGAAATCCATTTAATTTTATCACCTAAATCCCCATTCATACATTTAGCAGTCCAAAGAGAAATCTCTTTCTGTTTTAGATTTCTTGGAAATTCTGAGCTCTCATAGGTGGTAAAGAAAATACACAAAAATATTACACTTGAGTAAAAGTAATTGTTCCCTATGGCAAATATTGCTCATGTAAATGTTTTACTCATGTTTAATTCAGGAAAAGTTTAAATGTACTTGTTGGGGAGCTTTCTACGTAAAGCAGAAAATAATCCGGTGATTGTTGCCGAGAACTCCCGCTCGGGTCCTGCAGGGCACATGCGGTGCTCTCTCCAAGCTCTCCTTGTAGTTGTGGGCATCTCACTGAGGACTTCTTGCCTCTCCTTATTCTCTTTATTCTTGCTGTTTGCAAAACCACTAATTCAGGGGATTTTCCTCCCGCAGTACACTCACTGAGAACAGCGTGTTCTCATCAAAGTTCTCCTCAAATCCATACACCTACTATGTAACACCTTTTCTCACCAAAATCTCTCTCTATGAGTGATACACACTGATCCGCCAGGATCCACTTCACAGTTTATCTTCACTTCCACTTCCACTTCATCCTTATCTTAGATTCTGAGAACGTTGGTGATGAGGTTGAAATACACTATGTTGGACATTAACGGACCATGCACAGACACGCTCACACTCATTTACAGCGTAATTCATGACATCTTTCCACTGTGCATTCTTTCATCTACTTCATTGGACCTTCATTTTTGCTGCTATCAATTCCATTCACTGAAAAGGAAATTAAAAACCAAACTTCAGTGTAATATAGGGACAAAAATATAGGTTTTTTTAAGCTTTTGAATAAACTGTCATATTATTTGGCTTTTAGATTTTGTATTCAATTTTTAGGGAAGCATAAGAAGTATTATTGATAAGTCCGGGGATGTTACACAACGGTGTTGGTTGAAAATGGTGGTAGTTAGGTGACAGTTTGAGTCTTTCAGAAATTCTAACACAGAAAAACAAGTACCAACCTTCAGACTGTCTTGTATAGTAAATCAGAGATGAGGTGTCGATCATACACTGAATATTCTTTCCATTTTCAGTAATCACTGCAGAACCGGAAACTGCCATCTCTTTTCCTGACTCAGCCTAGAGGTATAAAAAAATAGATTTTTTTTTTTAACTTGGCAATCCATCCTGCATCCATTTTTTTCAAGGGTTTCAGCACATATATATATATATATATATATATATACATTTATCTTACTCGCATATAGTCTTTCTAATGTATCTGTTGCAGGAGTTATGAAATGTATTTTCTTTTTTTGAATCTGAGAATATGTACCACTCAGCTCCCTGAATAGCTGTTTCACCTTTCAGCTGCTGCACCGTGTCAGATAGAACTGGATAAATTGCAACAGCAGAGTCCCATAGCTCTGTCTTTCTACTGTCTCACTACTGTAATGCTTATTATATATCTTTTGAGGCTGCCACCAGGGCAGCTACCATGGATATATGGATTTCATGCAATGCATCTGAATTAATACTGGTGACAGTGTTTACAAGATTTTGCAGAACCATTCTTCTGCCTCTCTAGCCAGTCTAAGTAATTATCAGAAACAAACACATCTCGTTTTTTTGTTTTTTTTTGATTTGATGAAAAAAATCACTCTCCATTTTTCTGATTTTCACTTCATTCTTATTTAATTCACCACCATGTTCTGAAATGGCTGAAACAATATCTTTGAATCAAAACACTACAGTAGTTCCTGCTGCAACTCTAGGTGGAAAATCATATATTGGACTCTGCTGGAATACTTGCCAGTCACAACTTAAAACAGTGGTAACACATAATCCTTTCGCATCGCTCTACCTGTTTATTTCTGTCCCACTACTGCCAATAAAAGTCACGCTGCTGTTGTTGTTGTTTTTTTTTTCAATTTCTTTTTTTCCCCTACTTCACCGCAGGACTTCAAAAGACTTATTTAACTCTCTGCTTCTTTTTCAGTTATAACAAGTTTCACGCTTACTGTACCATGTCTGTGGTAGATACCACTGACCCTTTGTCACCTTAGAAGAAACACTAGAATTGTGCTCCTGGATTTCTCTTGGCACATTAGGTACCTTTGGTTTTTGGTTGTACATTTTGACCTTTCAGCTCATTTAATGTCACCCGTGCTTTTAAGAAAGTCTTCTGTGTCAGAGTTCTTAAGCTCTGAAAAGGAAATACTAGGGAGCTATGAGTATAATTTTGGTAGAGATCTGTTGGGCTAACCTTTTTAAAATGATTTATATTAATTAAGCTAAAACATCCTTTCCAAGACATACGCTGATCAGCCATAACATTACAACACAAAACATTATGCCGAAAGTTTGGTTCCCCTTGTGCCACCAGGGCGACTCATTACTCCATAAGACCTCTGAGGGTGTTCTGTGCTGTCTGGCACTGGGATGACTTGGGTGCTGTGGGTTGCCGGGTGGAGCATTCATGGATTGGTCTTGTTTGTCTGGTGCATCTCATGGGTGATTGATCGGATTGAGATCAATGGTCCAGTCTTGGTCTCTTTGCCTGCTTGCCCCCCGTGCATGGTGGCCTGTGGTGCACTGGGAATTCTGCTGCCTTTCATTTAACGGCAGCATTTTTTGGTGATTTGTCCTGCATTGGCTTTTCTGTCGGATCAGACTGGACAGGCTAGCTTTTGGTCACTGCCAGGCCAATGTATTAATGTTGTGAGGTGCTCATGTTATGTCTGATTGGGGTATATTGTAAAACGGTTTTTAATTTTTGTCTGTTATTTTAGTTATCCCACAATCTGTTTATTTTACAAAAGTACATTTCTTTTGTTTAGTGTATACTTTTGTACTGGATGTGGCTGATATAACACCACCACCAATAGAGGTAGGAAAAATAAAGGGAATGGTATGATATAAAGTAAGAAGCAAGACTGGGGCTTATTTTTTACTAATCCAGAGAATAAATTGAAAAAGATACTAAAAGTACAGTGGTTGCCAAAAATATTAAGACAACATATGCCGTGCATTATAGTTCTCACTTTGAACAACAAGGGTGATGTCACTAATTAGTTCTCGCCCATCTGGCTGAAGAGCTAATTACAATCAGCTGGTTTAGTTAATGGATGGAACAAATATGTGGTAGGACTTTTACTTTCTGTAGCCGGAGTTAAAAAAAATAAATAAAACTTGGGAATTCTCAAATGAATGTTCAAATTTATTTCTGTACATGACCTTCAGAAAGCAATCAAGCAGGCATGGATTGAATGAGTGGCACCAGAGTAGTGCAGACGGGTTTTTGACTGTGCCCAGCCAGATCCAGCAGGATTGGAAGAATAAAAGACTTCATATAAATACTGAATATTGATTGATACTGATTTTCAACAATGAAAATGTTGACTTTGACTTTTGTCTCAATACATTTGGCCACCACTGTAAAGCACTAATTAAAGTACAAATGACCCAAAAGACACTGCAAAACTTTATCATGTTAGCAAATGATACATTCTTGAATCTAGACTGGTTTATAATTTCCTAAAATAGGTTTACAAAAACCGAAATTATTAATCTTATTTTAAGTCAAATGTTACTAAACTTGCAAGCGAAAAATGTCTTGTTATATTGGTAGAGAATTTTACTAGTTTTTCGGAATTTATTTCTTACCAATAGAACAAAACATTTCCAACTTGCGATTTTAGTAGCACTTTTAGACTAGAAATAAGATTAATGATCTTATATTTGGTTTGATATAAACTTATTTTAAGAAATTATACATACATAGGTTGGCTAGATTCAAGAATATCTCACTTGCTAAGATGTTATATTTAACATAACATAAGTCTTATCTTGAATCTTGTTAAATGTATCTATAATTACTTAAAACATGATTATAATAAACCGAATAAAAGATTCTTAAGCAAAAAGTTTTTGTTCTATTGGCAGATAATTTTGCAATTTTTTTTATTTTATTCTTCATTTAATTGATTTTTAATTAATTGCCAATAGTGCAAGACATTTTTGCTTAAATAATCTTAGATTTTGTTTGTTGTGTACTATTTTAATTATATATAGACAAATATGAGGTTTTTTTGCAGTGTGCTTGTAAAATAAAAGGGGAGGTGAGGTCTTGACATTTTAGGAAGTGAAAATATCTTAAATTTAGTCAAATGTACATTTCTGAATTTAAAATTACAGCAAATTAAATATAACATTGTGAATATATTCCTAGTACAATATATATAAGATTTATATTACAAATTGTTTAGGTGTAGACTCACTTGTCAAGGTGTAGATTATAGGTCTAGATCAAAGAATTTTTTCCTTTGCTAATTGTTTTTCCTTTTTTTAACTGTATTAATATTCAGCAGATTTCTCTGCCTCTCCTTTAGTAAATGCAACATACTTTTCTTTGTAGTCTACAATTTCGCATCTATTACAGCACTCGAATGAACAACATAAAAAGTTTTGATCCAAATGTATTACCAGTGTAGATACAGTATTTAACAAAAGTGCTGTGTGGCTTGATAGCACAAAGGTCTGGGGAAAAAAAAAAAAAAAACTCTGTTAAAAGCACTGCGCTCCTAAACCGTAAAAATAATGACTTGTAAATTTAACCAACGATAAAAGGATAAAGGTGCATTAACATTTGATTTCACTGCTAAGATTTTATTCTTATGCATAGTCCTACTGTATGTTCTGCAAAATGCAGCTTCGGGAGAATTTCCCTCATCCTACTCATCTTGCTTGAGCTCCAATCCCTGGCTCATGTGTATGTTGTTATACTATCAGCTCCTACACACAACACTGGCAACTGCTGTCCTGGTTGCTGGCTCATGAATATCTGTTACACACATAAAGAATGGGGCCATCCAGATCTTGTAAGGTTACCCAACGTTTTATTTACATTTTATAATACGAGTTACAAAATATAAAATAAATATAACTTCATATGTATTACAGTTTTCAGCATTAGGGATTTGTGAGTCGATACTGAGGAATAAATACATAAGGATACTAAGGATTTCCTTTAAGAATTGATCCTGGGTTTTATCTCTACAGGACATCAGAATCAGAATATCGATTCAAGCAAGAAAAAAAGATGTAAAGAAGAAAGTAGAGGCACTTTTTTTTAGAAATAAGTTTAATATTGTAGTACTAAAATTAAGTCATGTAAAATACGATGAGTTCCAGCAGAGGTGGATAGAAAAGCAGGACTGCTTGATAAACAAATTCCACAGATGCTAACATAATGTAGGTAATTCTTGTGATATTTTCTTATTTTATTCATCTGAAGAAAAATGCATACCTTTTGTAATTGGATTTTAAATCGTAAAGCGTTATTTATTTTGTTTGTGTGTTTGTATGTGTGTGTGTGTGTGTGTGTGTGTGTGTGTGTGTGTGTGTGTCTGTGTGTGTGTGTGTGCATGTGTGTAAGTGCTTGTGTGAGTGAGAGGCTCTGTCGGTAAATTGTTTTGTGTGTGTGTGTGTGTGTGTGTGTGTGTGTGCGTGTGAGAAAGTCATCCTACACAGTAGCCCCCTTCCTCCTCCTCCTCCTCTCCTTTGTCTCAATCACTACAGCCACAAATATTTTCAAAAGTTAAGTACAGTTATTTATTGTTAATTAAGTTAATTATTAATTTATTTTTATTAATTTTTATTATTTTTCCTTTATATTTTGTATGAGTAATTTTTATTTGAATATTTTTGGGTTGTAGAACAAATTATCGGAGTTTACATTACTTCTTATAAGGGAAATTTGCTTTGATATACGAGTGTTTGGATATACAAGCATGCTTCTGGAACTAATTATGCTCACAATCCAAGGTTCAACTGTACTTTTGCGTAATGTGGACACTCCATATCATGCCCGACAGTAAATTTCCTTTGTTACTCACCCTTAGAGGTCTGAGGCCTTTGTGAAGACCTTCAATGATTCAGCACTCTTCTTAAATTTTAAATCTTTACCACTATAGTTGCAAATACATTTTCTGTTATTTATTTATTGAGTTCATGAAAGTGTTGGGTGTGTGTCCATAGCAAAACAACTCAATTATAGCACTCAGAAAGACCTTTTATTTGGGGTAAAGTGACTGATGTGCCTAACTTTATTTCAGCAGAGCCTCTGTTTCACTGAATAATCTACAACTTTCCATAAATACAGTATGTAAGACCCATTCACACCTGTCGCAGGTAACATCAGGTTTCACCAGGTCTCCTATTGTCTCAGCTGTTCACATCTACACACTCAGATTCTTCATGTAAACAGGGCTTCTTTTGAGATAAACATAAAGAATGGTTTCTGAAACATTCATTCGAAATACAATTCTTATGCACACACAGCAAAAATATGTTAGTACAGTATATTATGACTGAAATAAATCGACTCACACCGCGTGTGCTTGGCGCAGCTCCGCAAATGCAGCACTTATTTAGCGAGTATAAATCTGTATTTGTTCTATTAATGGGTGTTTATGTGAAGAGAAACTGCATTTAAAAAAAATAAATCCCCTATAAATATCTATATCAGCGCATGCGTTCGGGATCTGCCTTTTGATCAAACGCCGCAAAGTGAAAGAGCATGCACGCGGGCTCATGTGGACATTTTACATTTACTATAAGGCTTATTCACAAGCACATTTCAGCCGTTCACAGACACCATGTATTGTGATATGTTGTTGTTTGTGATCTGAGTATTTTATGAATGAACTAAAGCTGCTGTTTTTGGTGTAAACTTTCACTTTGCATTTTTCAAAACGCTGCCGATATGAGCCGATGAACCTCCTCCTCTCTTATTTGAGTTTCACACACACACACACAGACACACACACACACATTAACGGACTGTTTTATCAGAAAATTAGCAGGAAAGATCGCTAATAACTCTCACATGAGCGCATACTAACAGAATCATTGCTGTAAAGTAAAAAAAAAAAAAAAAAAAACCTGCACTTTACCTTTGAAAAGAATCGCGATAGAGCAGTGTTTCTGTGTAGAGCAAAGTGTGTGTGTGTGTGTATATGTGTGTGAAGGTGATAGGAGTGGTGTGTGTGTGTGAAGGGGCAAAGTGTCCAATGATGCGTGCGCACACAGACACAAACTGCAGTCTGACACACACACACAGAGAAAATGGATCTTTAACGTCTCTGATGAGACTTGCTTTTGCTTTATACGCGCGCTGTACACACACGCATACAGACACAAAGTAAAATATGTTTTACGCACACACACGTGGTCACAGTGTTATAGTAAACAGTACACACGTACACGGATGTTGATTATACCAGTAAGAGACGAGCACGAAGACCCAGCAGGGGAGACGATTACCCACAATTTCACAGCACAAAAGAGAGAAAAAACATTGTCTCAGTTATGATCACGTGAATCTCAGCGTCAAAACAAGAAGCGCATGCGTGATACATGATACTTGGTACTCGTAAACCAAGACTTGCTCGCTTTCCAAGTCAAAATGTATTAAAAATCCTTGCTCGTCTTGCGGAACACTCGCAAACCGCGTTACTCACAATCCGAGGTTTCACTGTATTTTGTTTAGTATGCTACGTCATCACTGCCATCTTTTCCTCTGAACTTTCTGTGTGACAATCTCATTCTCTGAACTACAGAGAAGCAGCCATACTGTAGCTGATAAAGATGAAAGACACAGGAAAAGATAATGCTAATGACCTTGCTAAAGACTTTTTCCCAAAATGTCAGTAATATTTGGCAAAGGTAAAGACTTACATAGTGCCACCTGCTGTATCGGAGAGAATAAATACACATTAATACGCACATTAATAATGTGAATGCATACTTAGACACAGTACAAATCAATAGTCTCTAGTGTAAAAGCAGTTTAATAAGGGTTCTTCAAGGGTCATTTAAGGTTTGTTGGATAATTGCAAATTCTCTGCTTTTTAAAAGAGGGTCTTTCCAGAACCATTTCACTCCACCAAACTTGGGTTGGCAGCAAGTTGGAGTGAAGTGATCCAGCCTAGAATGGAACAAGCCTGTTAGTCTTGTCTATTAAAGAAGCGGGAATTTGCATCTTTAACCAAGATCACTTTCAGTAGCACTAATGAAGGGTCACAAGGTCAGTCTTGAGCGATACGTTTTCCTCTGTGTCTTCTTGATAGACTTTGTCTCAAACACTTCCCTGAGCAGGATAAAGCTCTTACACTAAAACAAACCAGTGCATCCATTTCCTCGCACTAATCCCAGCTCTCTCTGGTCTTTTCTCAGGTTTCGAGCTCTCTCACTGTGACGAGCCAGGCGTGCCGCAGTTCGGCTCCAAAGTGAGTGACCAAGGCCACTTTGCAGGAAGTACTGTCACATACCAGTGTGACCCAGGCTACACGCTCCATGGCAGCAGTCTGCTGAGGTGTATGACAGGAGAGAGGCGCACATGGGACCATCAGCTCCCTTCCTGCATAGGTATTTGGTTAAATGTATTTTTTTCTGGAAATGGCCTATCATTTTTTTTCTTGTATGAGCAGTAAACAAAATTTCCTTCTCATGCTTACAAAAAAAAAAAAAAGGAACTGATTTAAATGTATCACACAAGTCCACAAGAACATTGCGATTTTGCAGTTCGATATTTGCAAATTCTGCTTTGTTTAGATGCTGTTCTGCACACACTTGGATATTCTTCTGAATAATCAATGTGGATGATTTAATCCTGTTATCCTCTACTTCGAAAGATACCCTGAGGCTGAAGTGGATGAATATTGTGCTTGAGGAAATTGGGATATTCTGAGAATAGTGTTGTTTTTTTGCCATGCATCTGTTCAAAAAGGGATTTACTGTGTGTGTTACACTTTGTGATTATACCTGGATGACATGATCGTCTTTGATTATCACTTTTTAACATACAAACTGGTTGATTTATTAATTTACTTTCTTCCTTTTTGTTCCTTCCCGATATAATGGTTTGTTAAATTATATATGTGCGATATATATATATTTACTAGGATGAGTTACTTTTTGGTGCACCTTGTTTGATAGAGTATATATGTTCATTTATTAGACCCAGCAACAGCTTTCCTGGTGAATCAGTGATTGGCATGCAGTGCTTTCACCATAGAGACCACCATTTCAACTTAGTTGCAGAAAGAAGGATGAGCATTTCATGAATTTATTTCTGTTAGGAGGGGTGGGTGTAACTATGTGCTGTTAACAAATATTGCTTTGAAGTAGTATTTGCAATGTTACTTTGAATCAGTCATTCAATTATATCACAAAGTCAAGTAGTCAACGTTGGTCCAATGTCATTTTATAGAAGTAATCCATACCAATGATGTCCCAACATCAATAATGTTACAACAATGTTTAGACAACCAAAAAATTACATTATACTGTATGTTCCTTATAGTAGTAGCCTATACCATAAGTCGAGCCACTGGACTCAATTTACTTTGTCACATTTTTACACTGCAAAAATTACATGCTAGCAAGTGAAATATTCTTGAATTTAGCCAAACTACAGTGTTGTGAAAAAGTATTGCCCCTTTCCATTTGTTGATAATGGCTCTCACCATAGTTCGCTGGAGCCCCAAAGCCTTAGAAATGGCTTGGAACCATCTTTTAGCAGGCTTGATTTTGTCAGAAAAGTTATATTTAATTGATTTCTTGATTCAACAGGTCTGGCAGTAATCAGGCCTGGGTCTACATGTGAAATATAACTCAGCTTTCCAAAAAATGGATTTAGTGTAGCAATGGGGCAATTAATTTTTTTACATTCCTTTTTTACTTCCTTGACTAAATGAAATTATCATTTAAAAAACTGTATTTTGTATTTACTGCGGTTATCTTTGTGTAATATTAAAATTTGTTTGATAATCTCAACCATTTAACTGTGACAATGCAAAAAATATAAATAAATAAAATCAGGAAGGAGACAAATACTTTTTCACAGCACTGTATCTATCATTTCTTATATATTTTTTTTTTTAAAATGCTTGTTCCTTTCGCAGAAAATTTTGCTTCTTTCCAAAAATTTATTTTTAAAACTAGCAAATTATTTGGCAACAGAACAAGATTTTGTTTAGTAAAAGTTTTGTGAAATTACAAATAAGCTTAATAATCGAATATTTGGTTTGTTGTAATCTTATTTTATGAAAGTGTAGATAAATTAGCTTACATTCAAGATATTTTTTATTGCTAAAATATAGATTTTTGCATTTTAATACTGTCCTGCTCGACACTGCAAAATAATCTTAACATTTTAGCAAGTGAAATATTCTTGAATCTAGCTAAACCTATGTATAATTTATTAGAATTAGATTACAACGAACCAAATATAAGATTATTAGCTTGTTTCTAGTAAAAGGTTGCTAAAATTACAAGCAAAAAATATCTTATCTGCTATACTTATAATTTATTATTATAGTTATTTTTATTAGAAATAAGCTTAATAATCTTTGATTTGTTGTAATCCCATTATAAGAAATTATAGATAGGTTTGGCTAGATTCAAGAATATTTCACTTGCTTAAGTGTCATTTTTTTGCAGTGCACCGAAATCTGTGGTCACAAGCCAGTCCTGATGTAATACAGTACTTAATCATTAATCACAGATAGTCCTCTTTAGAAGCCAGAGCCCTTGGTCACATGCCCGGTCAGTAATCTTTCCCCAGTATTTACTCTAAACACTTAATACAGTGATCTACTGTCTAGCTCTTACACTTGACCACATTCTGTAACAACAGGTCCTTCTAGAGTAAAATGACAAGTAAAACAGGCATAAAGAAATTCCATGCTGCACTGCTCTAGCTAGGAAATCCTTCACTGCCTTATTTGCCTCTTGCATGTTAGTTTCTTCCTCTTCAATCAACCAATCAATCAATCAATCAATCAATGCTGAGAGCTGTAATGAGACTTAATAAGTGATAAGTAATAAGTTGTCTAGAATTTCTCATCCTCATCCCTTCTGTAAAGCCACATCACCGCTAAAGAGACAGAACAGCTGGTTAAAGTGTTTCCACCCAGCTCATTTTTCTTCCCGTCATCTGCAAAGAAGCTTATGCTACGCAATTATGACTTAGCGGCTGTTAGCACTGATGCTCCATATGTGGCTTCGAAATCCGTGTTTATGACAAGCGCTGTGATTGCGGTAACTTTTTTTCCCCCTACGATGATGAATGCATGACTTCCAGAGTGGGTTTGGGATCGTATAGGGTTTTAGCATTAATTAAACGTGGGAGCAAAGAAGTGCACTTAAAGCATGATGCTCTGCACACGCGTAAGTGTCTCTAGCGTTAGCCCATGTTAGGGGAATGGTCCAGTGTATGATCATAAATTGCACAATAAGAAGAAGAAGATGAAAAATTTGGCAGTATTTATTTAAAAAATAACATAAAAACAAAACTGAAATGACAAAAAAATAATTTAAGGTTACAATTATATATAATTATATATATTTTACAGTAACTGTTAATACAAATCAGGAATTTATTACATTTATAACAGTGGCAATAGGTACTAGCATTCATTTAAGTATGTAAATAAATAAATATTTTTCTTTTGTTTATATCACATTTAATTGTACGTTGTAATGTAAAAGTTTTTACAACTTAATGTTATTTCATTTTTATGCAAGCAGTATTTAAATTTTATATATACTTTCTATATTGTTTTAGGTTTTTAGGATAGATACTTATTGTCATTAATGCACAAATGCAATTAGTCAAGCATTACTAAATAATGCTGCAATGAAAAAAATATAACATGAAATTATTTCTTAGCCTAATGTTTAAATGAAAAACTATTAAAGTAGCTGAATTATTTTTTCTAATTACAGTACATTGGCTTTAAATCACCTTGCTAAGCTATTTCTGTGCTACCACCCCCTTGCTTCACCATGCATTTTTTTTCTGATCCAACACATATGATTCTTCACAAGTTAAACTTTATCTGAAAAAAATCTGTCCGATCAAGGAATACAAGAAAAGATATGACAGCGTAATAACCCGTTTATTCTGATCTCCTGTAGCGGAATGTGGTGGAAATTTTAAAGGTGAAGCTTCAGGAAGGATATTATCTCCTGGATACCCGTTCCCTTACGACAACAATCTCCGCTGTACATGGATCATCGAGGTGGACTTGGGAAATACTGTCAGGTACCTCAGCTTTTCTGAGCAAAATACAAAATTTCATTAACACATTATAGAAAGCCTAAAGTCTGTCTTAAGTTTTACTGCCAATATTTGGCCAAGGTTTAGATCTTTACAATTTGAGGTGCTGCTAAAACAATGCATGTAGGTCACTGATTTAAAGGGATTTACAAAGGAGAAAGTTTTGAATTAATTATATTTAGCAGACCGGATCAGCAGTGACCCAGAGGAGGAAAGGAGGAAATAAATGTTAAAATATGTCTGCTAATTATATTCTGTGATAAAGCTTCAGAGCATCACAGTAATGGAGAAGAAGACAAAGATCAAGATGTGTTGAATGGTCTCCGGATGCCCAGTGTGAAGCAGCTGATCAGAGAAATGATGGACGTCCATTAGTGAGCCAGTCTGCTATGATTTGGTGTCAGTACCAAAGAAAGACATTGAAATTGGCCGAATCTGAGATCCAGATCCAGAGCAAGATTTATTCATCTTGACACAAGAAACAAAGTGTGGGATCATTTTTTGCTAATTAGGTTTCCTACTGATGCAGCGCAGTGGCTTAGTGGTTAGCACGGTCACCTTTCATCTCCACAGTAGAGGGTTTGAATCCCATCTCTGGGTTGTGTGCATGGAGGTTGGATGTTCTCCCGGTGTTTGGTGGGTTTCCTCCAGGTAGTCTGGTTTCCTTCGACAGTCCAGATGCATGAATTAAATTTTGATTGCTGTTTCCAAATTGCCCTTAGTCATAGATAATGCATGGATGGATGTAAGGATGGGTTCCCCATTAAAAGGCAGAATTAGAACTTTTAAAAGGTCTCATTGGAATTCGAATCATGTTACTTCTTTCTTTCTCCAAAGCCTCCAGTTTCTAGCCTTTGACACAGAAGCATCTCATGACATCCTGAAGGTATGGGATGGCCGTCCGGATAACGAGATGCTTCTGAGAGAAGTAAGTGGTTCCCTGTTGCCCGATGGGATCCACAGCACCCTCAACATCGTTACCATTCAGTTCGAGACCGATTTCTACATCAGCAAGTCTGGCTTCGCTATCGACTTTTCCAGTAAGCTTCTCGAATTTATAGTACACACATCTTTATGAAATCAGAATAGATAAATTTGTGTTCAATTCTGGCACAGTATGACAAGCTCAATTATTCTTCCAAGCCTTAATATAATAGATTAAGTTGTTGGATTAATTTTCAGTCAGCCAGGAGAGCAGGTAAATGCTGAGGAATCAATGCGGGGAAAAAAAATGTTTCAAAGCCTTGAGTCAAGACTAAAAATCACAAAATTTGTCCTGTGTATCTGATGGAAGGCTACAGGAGAATGAATAAACACCTGAGAATTTGCAGCCCTGTTTTATCATCAGCGATTGTCATAGCAACCAACTGCCATTCACTTTACCGAAAGTTTCTCTTATCAGAAAGGATTTAAAAACTAGAACATTTTCAAAAGATAAGAAGGATTAGCAATGCAGCAAACGTTTTAAAAAGCAACCAATGTCATGAAAATGTAAATGCGAATTGCTGCTGATGTTCTCAACCTGAGCCTCACACATCCCCAGCCCATATCCCATTACAATAACGCTTAAAACAATTGATTCGGTGGCTTTGATTTTTTTTTTTCTTTCCAGGTTCAGTAGCGACCGCCTGCAGGGATCCAGGAACCCCGATGAACGGCACACGGAGCGGCGAGGGCAAAGAACCGGGTGACACCATGACCTTTGTGTGTGACCCAGGCTACGAACTCCAGGGCGAGTCTCGGATCACCTGCATTCAGGTGGAAAACCGATACTACTGGCAACCGAGCCCTCCCACCTGCATCGGTGAGATTTTTCAATTTGCACAACTTCCATTTAAAAGACCTTTGGGAACTTTGGGTGCACCTCATTTCAAGCATTTCACACCTGCCATGGCAGAGTGGAACACCGTGAAGTCCGGCCGGAAAATGAGTCAGACGAGAAAACTTCTTTAATAATAAATCTTTTTGACAGAAATATCTGATCGAGTGCTCAGTCAGCATTCAGACGCCAGAGTATATGAGGCGTGTCCTGTGATGGGGAAATTTGCCGGAATTCAGCAATCAGCTGCAGTTTGCAAAACTATTGTTCAAAAAAAAAATTTAAAAAAAGCTTGAAGTTATTTTATTGTTAAAATTTGGAGTGATGAATGTGTTGTCCTTTTTCTTCTCTCTTTATAGTCCTGACAAAGTGAAGCAGTGCATTGATTTGATTTGGGTTGATTTGATTTGTCATGTGCTTTCCTGCATGCTGGTACAAGATGTTAAAATGGATTCTACAGTAATAAATAAACTAGGAAGTAATAATGGAAGTGTAGGTAATAAATGAACCCCTACTGGCTTTAAAGGATACTTTGCAATTCAATCGATCGCAATGCGATTCAGACACCTCATTTATTTATAAAAGCTTTTTTTTTTCAGTCACATGTTTGATCTTACCGTTCAGTTCTTGGGCATCATGGACAAGCCCAGACTTTGGTTAATTAACACTTTGGTTCGGTCTAAGATTTGTCTAATACTGTAGGAACAAGAAACGATGGTGTATAACACACACTGGGCATTGCAAAGGGTAATTAAACCGCAACACTTTAACCAGAAGCTAATAGGAATGAAACACAACTGGTACAAGTGCTGGTATACAAAGCTAATCGATGAGAAAGTGATGTAAACCATGTCATGTTGCAAGGTTTGGGATAAAGCTTGGTTGTCCAAACGTTGTAGCAGCGTTAAATTGGCAGTGATATAATGCTTGATAAAATGACATCAAAGGAACATTTAGTCCTGATGTAATGATGCTGGGATAACATTAAACAAATGACACAATGTTACAAATATGAATGCAAAACAATATTTAAGCAAGATTTAAACCTTAGGCTCGACAGCGAGAGCACTGCTGATGAGACGAATAAAAATGTGCATATGTTGCTTTGTCCAACAGCAAGCATTACAAAATAATTCCTCGGAGTAAAAAAAAAAAAAATAGACTACTGCAATTCATCAATCAATCAATTACATCAGAAAGCAAAGAAAATGAAAATGAAAATGCTTGCCTTCCAGCTCCTTGTGGAGGAAACATCACGGGCTCATCAGGATTTATCCTCTCCCCAAACTTTCCTCACCCCTACCCACACAGCAAGGACTGCGACTGGTTCATCACAGTCAACCCCGATTATGTCATCTCATTAGCGTTCATCAGGTAAGCTCTTTCCTATTTGTGTTCTGTAAACTGGAATCATGTTTTTAGCTAAAAAGGAGATTTTAAGGAAAGTAAGTTAAACTGACATAGCAGTGCATGCTGTATTTTCATGCATTAGTCTCTGAGAAATGCACATCATTTTATTCTGCGGTACTGCGGAAGAGATAAAAGGGGGTGTTTCAGGCGGAATCATTTCTCCTGAGAAGTCTGATTTTACCTACATTTTAAAAGTGCAAAGTGGAGCATTTTTACGTCCATTACACAGAATATCATTTTTATCATCGTTCGGGACCATTTCTTCCTCGATTTTCAATAATGCCATTTTTTTTCTCCATGAATCACACTCTTAACGTATAAAGTGCCACCTTTTCAAATGTGCCCATGATCTGAAAATATTTCAGCTTGTGTCTGCTAGGGTGGAATACACCTTATGGATATGGATTCCTCCTCTTTTTTTCATGGATTTTTTGGGTTCATAGTATAGTTAATCCACAGTCGATAATTAGATTCGGATAAATTGAAGGAAAAAATACCTGTTGGATCTTTTATGCTGTGCGGCATGTTTTAATCCCCTGCCATGCTTTGGCTCCACTTGTCTTTCTCAAGAGGGACGCATCACTGCAGATCAATAAAGTTCCTCTGACTGATCAGCTTTATCCTGACATGAGTGATCTCTTTCAGGATCAGCCCATTTCTATCCATAGACTGAGTCACCCAGGCTTACTGAATGAATCGATGAGGATGGAAATGATGTAACTCATATGCTATGACTTTCTGAAAAGCTATGATTGATTTTCGAGTGACATTTTAGAGATTGGCTTCCACCAGTATTGTCAAAACAGTACTTGAAGCACTATCATTTGAATATGTCATTTTCAGAGACTTGTAGAACCTACATCAAGGTTCATTGAAGGATCATTCTTAAAAGAACCAAGTGACTGGAAGATTGTGGAAGACAACTAAACTGGGGGAATTCTGAAATGTATTGGGCCGTGCTCAGATTTTGCCAAACGCTTCATTTTTTGATAGGACGTCGCTTATTACAGATGGGTAATGACCCAAAACATACAGTTTAAGCTACACAGAATTTCTCAAGGATGATATTCTTCATTTGCCAAGTCAGTCACCTGATCTCAACCTAATATAGAATGCTTTTCACTTACTGAAGACAAGACTGAAGGCAGAAAACCTACAAAAAAGCAGCAGCGGAAGGCAAAGCATATCAAGGGAGGAAACAGCATTTAGTCGTGTCCATGGGTTCCATATTTCAGGCAGACTTTAATCGCAAAGGATTTTCATTCAAGTATAAAATCAATCTTTATTTTTGCAATTGTTACCTTGTTCCATTATTTATGAGCCCCCAAAATATGAGTGTGTGCCTTAAAATGTATGTAATTCCATAATGGTTAATGCCATACTTTTGTCAGACCCCGTGAATTAAAGCTGAAAGTCTTGACTTGACTCACATCTTGAGGGTTTAATTTCATTTCATTGTTGTAACAGAGGCCAAATGTCAAAAATCTTCCAAAGTTTGACCAAACATTTATAGAAATGATTGTATAACATAACAGTGACACGGTTATTATTAAATATTTTTGATAAAGCATGTATTATGGCAGTGAAATATTCACATTCATGAGTCTTTGCTTGTCATTTCAGCTTCAGCATCGAGCCCAATTATGACTTCCTGTACATTTATGATGGCCCGCACACCAACAGTCATCTGATTGGGACATTTCAGGACAGCAAGCTGCCAGAGAAGATAGAAAGCAGCTCGAACATCATGCACATAGCCTTCCGCAGTGACGGTTCAGTGAGCTATACCGGCTTTCATCTGGAGTACAAGGGTAAATGTGGCAGTACCTAACATTGTTGTCTTGGAGCTCCAGGGTCTTCGGTTTGATTCTGAGCTTGGATTACTATGTGGAGCTTAGCATGTTTTGCTGGGTTCACATACCCTCCAGGTTCTTTTGTTTTCCCTCACCTCCCAAAAATACAACAACATGCTGGCAGGTGGATTAACTACACAAATGCCCCATATGGTACTGAAAATATGTCAAGGCAAAAACTTTAGGAGTGGTATTGGGTTTATTTTTCTTAACTCATTGTGTCCTTTAGTCAGATAACCTCCTTAACAAAAAAAAAGAATAATAATTGATCTGTAACTACTAAAAGAGTACAAGCTAAAAGGGAATAAAATTCCAGCTGGGTTGCGATGTTCAAGACCCCACTGGATAACTGCTGATTTCTGAATGCTCTGGCCAAGTGCTGCCTTCAGTAATGGTGCCTCTGGAGCTTTCTGAGGCTTCGCTGCTTGAGAAAAGTTTGGAGATATTTCTTGAGGTCTCAGTGATCCTTATATTGCCATTGTCTATGGTGCTGAACTACTTTGCTAAGGTCATGGGATCCTTATGAGAGGTTGAGGATCATGGTGAAAAACCACCCCTGGTTATAAAGGCTGCTCCTAGTTGATGGATTCTGCTTTTGGAACAAGGAAGGTTACCTTGTTTCTAACATCATAGACTGTCCATCAGTCCCATGCTGGTCATGGAGGGTTTTTGTGGATTTTAATCACCTCTGTGGATGAAGTAGATCCAGAGATGACAAATCCTCAGATTCCAACTCATACTTTGTGACCTACAGTATATGCCAGATGACAATTACTATCGAGACTCCGTCGGTGCAGATGTTTTTTATGATACTCAAAAATGGTAGATCATATACTTAACGACTGCGCCAGATGAGGGATCTTTGGCTACAAGACTTGTCACCTGAGGCCCACTGAACACACCGAACTCTCATAAGTGCAAGAAGTAATGAGTGAGTGAATGAGTGAGTAAACTTTCAAGAAGAAGACATGGATACAAGACAGGCAGCAGCAGTTTTAATATGTGAAAGTTTTCATTTTAGTATTTAATCAAAATGTATTATTTAATTAATTTAGTTTATTTATTTGTTTTTAACATTTTATTTTATAATAAAATTTATTATTTAATTTATTTAGTTATTTTTTTTTAACATTTTATTTTATAATAAAATGTATTATTTAATTTATTTAGTTTATTTATTTATTTAATTTATTAATTATTTAATTTTATTTAGTATTAAGAGTAATAAATTGTATTTATTTATTTGTTTTAATTTCATTAATATTTAATATTAATATTCACCAGCGTTTTTTTTTTACATTTCCTACAGTATATTCTGCCCATGATCGTCGTGTATGTTCACTGGCTATTGACGGTACGCATTCCCCAGGTCAGGTCAGTGACCAATGTAACACTACGTCACAACGTCTAGCGTCCAGACTTAAGTTGGGTGGAATCTGTTTCCAGTCTGTTTTCCTCACACACTTAACGATTCGAGTCTGTACCCCTCACACACGTCCAGATTTCTATGCTAACTTTATTTTTTTTTATTTTCCTTCATTTTGCTTTTTTTTAACACAAATCTAGTTTCACAGTATTCTTTAAAGAGCAAAAGTGGCACCAACTGGCACTTCGTCTGCCAACACCATCACATCACACAACGCTATCATAGAGCATAAGTACCTGTGTTGCATTTTTTTTTCCCTGCCACTTTTTTTATTCTCAAAATAAGGCTTTCCAGTGCTTCCGGCTCTATTGCTACACTGTTTTTTTTTTTTCCTTACCAGGGCAGAGAGCCAGGACACAGGTTGGCAAGAAATGTCCACAATAATTCAAGAGCTTTGAAACGGACTTCACTTCTGCCATATTTTTTGGCTGCAGCACAACTTGCTCCTTTTCTTCTACACACTGAAGGCCTGTTGCAGACGGCTTCACATATTTAGGAAGATATAGTCTTATTGTGTGAGACAAATTTCAGCCTTTGACAGTCTGCTGAGTGCTTCACTTCAATTTTTCCGAGCTTCTCATTCAGCTCTGTTTCTGGTCAGGGGCCTGAAATTGCAACAGTCAACTTCTCTAAACTTTTTTTTTTTTATAAGTAGAATATAAAACTGCGTGTGTGATAGGATCCCAGAAAAAAAAAGGCTTTGGAGCATTTCGGAGCATTAGTGACATGAGGAATTGAGGTCCTGCAAATAGACTTTTAATTTCTCACAAAGGGATTGTGGAGTAGAGGTCAGGATTTGAGTTCTTCCACAATATTCCTCACGAGCCAATCCATCATGGACCTTGTTTTGTGCATTGTTATGCTTGAACAAGATACATAAAGAGATAAATTAATGCAACAGCACACAATGACATTGCAGACAATTATGTGACTCTATCTCTGTGGCAGCAATTTTGGGGAAGCACCACATACTGGTGGGTTACTCCAATATCAACCCTTTTTTTTTTTTTGCTCATATCAGTTGGTAAGTGGGCAAAACAATAGGTGTAGGTTTAATTCAGTGCTGACATTGTGGTAATAACTTATCTTCTGAACTGTGCTTTCCTTCAGCAGCCCTGTTCCAAGCCGTGCATGCCCATAAATTTTTGCCTTAGAAGTACATCTTTTTAGCCCCCGAGTGCGTAGTGGTAAAGTGTCATAAATAGTGGTAAATAGTCATCCTATTATCCAGAGATCACTAATTCAATTCCCGGGTGATGCTGTAGCCTGTAGCTGTAGCTGATTGGCCGAGCTCTTTCAGAGGGGTGGAATGGGAGGCATTAAGCTCTCACATTAATCACAGCTCTACAGCCAATCATGGACGTCTCTGAACTCACGCAAGTGGAAGGAGCGGATAGCGGTCAGCTGGTGTCACGTAGTTCGGAGGATGCACATAGCCTTCGGCCTTCCCTGACTGGTAGTACTGTAGTAGTCTTAATGTGGGAGCCCCCTAGTGATTGGTGGGGAATGGATACATCTAAATTTGGGAAAAAAAATCGGAGGGGAAAAGTGTATTTTTTGCACATTCAGTATGTGTATTTGACCAGAAATGTGACTATAAGGTTCCTTGATTGTAAATAATGCTTTAATGGGTGTGTTTTAATGTGAAATCTAGACATGCCTTTCTGGCAGTAGTAGAACAAGGGGCTGCTGATAACCAGAGATAGGAGGTAACTGAGTACATGTCTTTCATTACTGTACTTATATAGATATCGCATGTATCTGAGTAGTTTTATTAGAGGATACTTTTTACTTTTACTCCACTCCAAAGTGCAGCAAATGGTTGTGCTTTTACTTACCTACATTTCTACATAGCGCTGCCTTACTTACCCACGTTAGTGTGCTCTGCATACAAGTTGGTGGATATTAGTTCTGCAAAGTAAGTGTTTTTACTTTTATCTGTATAGTTAGTATCAGATTTACAGTAGCCATGAGTGATGGTTTGACAGCTGAGGATATAACACCAGCACATGATATGGATATGAATTTCCTGTGCTGCCAACCTCCTTGACAAGCTGTATTGTTCACTCTCAGATTGTTTTAATGGTTATATGCGGCGTATCACCACACAATCCCATTAGGCTGTCCCTAACCTTCCTGTATCATCGTATTTTGTTTAAAACTAGGCTTAGCTCCTATATGGCTCTAGCGGTGCTGTTGGCTTGCATCGATGAGTGTGAATTTCATCTAAGGAATCTTTTGGGAGGCGGAGAGAAAAGGCAATTACTGCACTATTGCATGCAAGCACTGATCCTCTAGCGTCATCTTTCATTTCTCTTCTGGCGAGCAGCTCCTTTATTCTTTCTCTAACGAGCCGCCGGCTGGGATGGATTGCAGCACTCATTATGCTCCAGCCACAGGCACTTGGCCCCACCCCCAGGCCACATGTATTTGTTTTTGGAGTTTTGAACTCCTTTTTATGTGCTTGATGTCTACATTTTTTCTTTTTTCTTTTTTTGCTATTGCAGCTCAGTGGTATTTTTAGTTAGATGTTCAGAATCCTAATAATAAATAGATAAAAAAAAAAAGGCGTTGCTGTTGAACAAAGGAAAGTGTCGATGTTTAACATTTATAGAGGGAGTCGTCAGGATCAGCACTTGTAACCTTCATGTTGACCTGTAACTTTTTTGCTTTTTTTCCAACAGAGGACAAGAACAAAGGAGTTTATGAGTTAGGATTACTGTTTAGTAAAAATCTTTTTATCCCAAAGAGATTTTCAAAGCTAAAAGAAAAATACTCACTTGCTTTCCTGCACATCGGACTCGAGGTGGGTGTACAGTACACAAGGTGGGGACAGGGTGCCAATCCACTCACTCACACACTACGGGGAATTTCAAACACCAATTAGCTTACTCTGCATGTCTTTGGATTGTGGGAGGAAACCGAAGTACAGGAGGAAACCCACCAAGCACGGGGAGAACATGCAAACTCCACATAAACAGACCCTGAGGCAGGAATCAAACCCTTGACCCTGGAGGTGCACACAGTGCTAACCACCTCACAACTTTCCTCCTCTCAAAAAACTGTTCCTGAAAATAATAAAGGGGATTATTTTTTTCCGAATATTTATGCATGTTTTACTCTTCTCATACTCTTTGTTATTTGTCTTTTGCTTACTAGCCAAGCTGAGAGAGGCGTGTTTCGACCCAGGCAGTGTGATGAACGGTACTCGTCTCGGCAGTGACTATAAACTGGGCTCCAGTTTGACGTTCCATTGCGAGCCAGGCTACCAACTGCAGGGCTACTCCACGCTTACCTGTGTAATGGGAAACACCAACCGACCTGAGTGGAACAGAGCACTGCCCAGCTGTCGAGGTGATGATGACAATGATGGTGATGATGATGAAACAAAATTTCATGTCAAAAGTTTTGGCACACCATTTAACTCCATAGTCTTCCTGATTTTTATTATAAAATATGAAATAATCTCCTTTAAACAGTTGGTATTGAGATGTATCTGCTACTTCTGCTCTGTAAATCGTCCATAATGCTGTTTGTTAATTGGTGATTTCTGAGGCTGGTAACTCTAAATGAACATTTTTTCTGCAGCAGAGGTAAATTTTGGTCTTGCTTTCATCATGGTGCTTGATTTTGCAAATGCACTTGACAATCCTGTTTTGTTTCTGATTTGTTGGGATCTGGGGAGGTTGGAGGCCAGGTCAGCAGTCTTGGGGTCTCTTTCTGCTGGGACCAGTCCACGATTGCCAGTGATGCACTGGGTGTTCTATTATGGCCAGTAGTGACTTTTTTCAGCAAATTGTACTACATCGGCTTTTCTGTGGCATCAGACCTTTGGTCCACACAGGCATGGGTGAACCTTGGGTGCCCATGATCCTGTCACCAGTATGCTGGTGAATTGTTGGTAAACCTAGAGGTGATGCTAACGTTATGGTTGATTGGTGTATATGTAACTTCCTTAAAAAAAAGACAGCTGTTTTATGTTTTTTGACCATTCTGATCAAGTTGTATCCCGAGTCATATCTACCTTATCTTGATATCTGCCTGCAACCTAATACCAGCTGCGCCCCTTCCATTCCTCATCTCTTCTTCTGCTCCCCTAAATGCATCATGTCCAGTAACTGTTCAGCACACTTGAACTCCTGCTACTGACATACGACTGACAACCATAACAGTATGACCTTCTCTACCATATGTTACAGGATCTTACATAGGTCGAATATTTTTCACAGTACAATGGAAGCATAATAACAATTCCTGTTGTGGGATTAAAGTCTCTGAGCGATATTGATGCAACTATTTATTCAGTAAAATTCATCATAGCTCATCATAATGACTTTGAATTCCAGCTTTGCGGACCCCCTGCCTTGTCCCACACCTGATGCAACTTGTCAGCCCACTAACAAGCCCATTAGGGCTTTATATTTATTTTTATTTTTTTTAGAGGGAGAAAAAGATATGAAACTTGGCAGGGCACAAGTGTGTCTTTACGATTTGCTATTTTCATCAGCCTCTAAAGGTAAATGTTCCTGATTGACACTGAAATATGACGCATCCTAACCATTACAGTTTAATATGGAAAGGATCTGCAGAGGTGCATTGTGGGTATCGATGAGTCCGAGCCGGACAAAAGGTAATGACGTCATTTCTTGGCACTAACCGGTGTGAATTAAGAATTTTTTCACATTAAAGAGACACGTCTAGCTGAATTTTCATAAATAATACTTTAAATGAATATAAGATATTACAAGTCTAATAAAAGTATGAATGTAATTAGAATGATAATTTAATAATAATAAAAAAATCTTGAACGAATTTGAAAACCCTTGACGGAACGGGAAATGATCCTTAACGTTAATCAAGAATTGTGACTTTAAATTTGAAATAAATTTTATTAGTGTTTCTGCACAACACAAATCTGATCTTCAAGAGCTTCCCTTGATTTCACTTGAACTGGCAGAAAATGTTGCGAAGGCCGAGCCCAGAAAACCCGGCTTAAACTGGCGCATTCACCTCGCACCGATTGTTATCCGAGCATCGCTTTTTTTTCTCGAACAGCGTCTGAGCAGCAGGCCCCACCTTGCAGTCACTGCACATATTTCATTACAGAGCCAATCCTCCCAACACCAGAGCCCTGATTAATAATGAATGTAGCCGTGTGTATGTGGAGGTCCCAGGTGAGAGCCTGTAACATCTGCGCAGTGTTCTGTAGAACCACGGAGGACAAACATGCTCTGTTTACATTCTCCCACCTCTTGTTGAATGAACCCAGCGGGTGTGAAGTGCCTCCAGATCCTATCCTTCGTCTTATTACTCATACAGCTGTTTTATTTATTTATTTATTTATTTATTTATTTATTTATTACTTTTTTAGTTACTGGCCTGAAGAACTGCAGCACAGGGAAAGGACGATTTGCAAGTGTAACAAAAGCAGTGACAGGCCCATGTGTCTGTATTTATGCTAATGAGAAATACCGAAGGGAAATGGCAGAAATTTTAAGAAATAGCTGTTGAAAAAAAACAAGGTGTTTACTCATGGCCAAGATGGTAAAAATGGTTGGTTTGTGAGATGAAATATGAAATAGATGACGAAAGGTTGCAGTGGCGTAGTTAGTGTGTGTAAGATTTTCCTTTATTGTGTGAACTTTCCCATGCCTCCATTCCCATAAAACAACCTGCTCATGGCGCTTCCTGATTCCTTCCTTACATGGTAATAATTCCTATAGCCAGTGTCCAGACGAATATACGTTCAAACAGCTTGTGTCCATTGGAACCCTTCTGTCTAACTGCAAATGCTAATCTGTCTCTGTGTCTCTCTATGACCCGCATGCTAATGAGTTGTTCTTTTGGTGTACCAGATGTATGTGACACAAGACACCTGGCCAAAAGCTTAAATATGCTCACTTTCTTTGCTGATAATAAACAGAGAACTTATCATGCATGCATATATATTTGTCAGTTTCATATATATATCAATTTAAAGCAATTTGTTGGGGATAAAAATTAAATTGTGTTTAGTTCCTGATAGTTAGGGGATTTCGTCTACGAGGTCACATAAGTGGGAAAATTTCATTGGGTTAAATCTACTTTAAGAAAAATTAAAAAAATTGGAAAAAAATAAACATACACATTAAAGGCCCTTTTATGTCCTTTAAATCAAAGAATTTGTGGTGAATTTGCAATTGAGAAGCCACGTTGATTTTCTTATAAACCAGGTTTCTAGCTATCATAAGCTAGCTATCATTCACTATTTAAGCATTTGATTGACCAATGAGTGACATACGTTCACACAATTCCTTGCAATAAATGCAATTCCATCTTCCCAGATGGTACAAATGCTTTGACGCAAGAAGTACAGTTTATGTCTCAGCAGCATCCCGTGCTAATTAGTATGACATTGGCGAAATGTTCTTTTGAATGTAAATAATCTGCTTCTTCCAGCCTTCCTTGAATATGATTTAAACTCATTAGCGTTGTTGAGGGCAGCTCATATTAGTGATGATTTATTACATTTTCACACTCCTGCCATGTGATAAACAGATTCAGTTTGCTTCACACAGCCTTCCATCCATGATTAACTGACATAGCCAACCAGTTCCAACAGACGTAATATGTTAGCATTTCTATGGCAAGGGGGAAAAATGGCATTGAAAGAACATACATTAATAGCAAAACAAGGTCACAGCTACGTCTTTTCAGTTATCAACCTTAGTTGACACATAATCGCAATTTGCCATCTTGTTTTCACACCATTACTCACAACAGTTTTATTCCAGTTACTATATTTCGAGAAAAGTAATTTCACATCATTTAAAAGTTTATACTTCCTGGTGCATATATACACTACTGTTCAAAAGTTTTAGAACACTTGCAAATTTCTTTGTTTTTGTTTAGTGATTTATTTTCTACATTCTACAACAATACT
>JAQMYJ010000019.1:2161429-2172812 GCA_030014305.1 Clarias laeviceps | reverse complement strand
AGCACCTCAGATTAGAGGCGTTATGAAGTCTTTACAGAGCAGAAGTAGCAGAAACATCTCAATATCAACTGTTCAGCATTCCTTTACAATGTAGAAAGAAATTAAAATCAGGAACCATCATGGAGTTAGAAAGTGTTCTAAAACTTTTAAACGGTAGTGTATAATATATATATATATGAACATGTAAAGCACCAATCAAGTTTCAACATTAAACATTTATGCCATTTTGCAAGAACCTCTGGGAGAGGAAAGGGCAGCACAGGGCTCACTGATTAGAACTGTCATCTCAGACCTCCAGGGTTAAAGGTTTAAATCTGGCACTGGTTGTGTGTATGGAGTTTGCATGTTCTTCATATGCTTGGCAGGTTTCCTCCCATAGTCCAAGCACATGATCAGTAGGTCAATTGGTGTTTCCATATTGACATAGCAGATAATCGAGTGTTTGTGTGTGTGTTTGTTCTCTGCAATGACTCTCCACTTCAACCAGGGTGTCCCTCAAGTACCCTGGGATAGGCTCCAGGCCCTCCACAACTGTAGGTTTACACAGGATTAGATTCATCAAAAATTGATGGATTTATGGATGGATGGATGGATGGATAGTAAAAAATTCAACACAATTAAAGCAAAGTAATCAGCAATGGGGTGTCGCGATGTGGCCTCATGTGAAGATGAGTTCTTGTTACCACTCTAAAGTACATATTTTTTCTATACCTGCATGAAATGTTTGAATCCTCTTATACCAAGGTAGTTTGCCAATGATTGCAACTGTTAATGTAATAGTAAATGACAGCATACTTTTTAAACTTTTTATAATTACATTTGATATTGTGGAGTGTGTACAAGGCAAGTTATGGTTATCACTCTTTTTTTTAGTTAATAGGACACAAAACAATTACTAAGCTTGTTGTTTTACCATGAAACCACTAAGTTCTAGTCAATATATAGCCTCTTACTGATTCTGAAGTTTTTCTTTCTTTCTATTATGTATCCAAATGGATCACCCGATCATTGTACGACTACAACATTTCTTTCTGCTCGAACTCAAGTTTGAAACTTACTTAAGTTGTTGAAATTTTAGTAACTTCATGTTGCAGTTTTCAGCTTGGTTCTGTTTCAACAGAGCCAATGGCATGTTAGAACAAGTGTCACTGCTGAAAATTAATGAATATATCAATGACTGACTATTGAGAAATTAACAGTATAGTATGAACTATGAACTACTACGGTAAGAGTCTTTTATCAGAATTTTGCTAGTTTTTAGGAATTTATTTCTTGAAAGAAACTAAATGATCTTGAGCCTTGAGCCATGCCCTCAACTGTATGTTGATAAGGAGATAAACGTAAGTCATTCTGCCTAATTCTGCCTAATAAGCTTATATACTGTACCACTTTCACTTCTTTTAATTAGTGTTATTCAGTGGAATTCAGTTGCTAACTTTTGCATGCTGAATGTGTTCTTTTAAATGAGCGACTATGCATGTTTGGTTATTATACAGTGTTATTCCTAAAACTTGTTTGAGATTATGAGTGTAAGATTTATCACTTTACAGGAAGATTTATAATGCCAGATGATATGATTTCAAAGCCTTTCCTCAGCAGTTATAATATCGAGCATTACATTTCTTTTTTCCTCCTGCTCTGTTCAGTCCTGAGCCTCATTTTTGCTTATTGCTAGGTTACAAATCAGTTACAATACAGAGTAAACTATTTTTCAAGTGTTAACAAACACAGTGTCTAGAGATTGTATTAGTGGCATTTTAGCGATTATTTCTGAGCTGTCTGTCTGCTATAATCGCACCGGCGTGTCTGGAGTTGCAGATATACAGTTGATTTATGCCCGTACACTGTTAACAAGGCCTGCCATAATTCAGTTCCTCTCACAAACAAGTCGAGCTGGACCGTGTGGCCTTGAGTGATTAATGACCACGCTGGCTTTTAGGAGCTGTCAGAGAGCCGTGTCTCATTTATTTATGCCTTATGTCGCCTTTGGAAAATATAGTTCAAGTGCAAAGTTCCTTTAGACGTCTGTCACGAAGTAAGAGTTTAGGCATAGTCTGTTTTTGAGGGATTTAAGCTGTTCTTATAGTTCAGACAATGATTGTGAGTGTGTCATCTGATCTGACTGCAATTTGTAGAAATTTTTTTTTTCATAATTTTACAATCTATGCATGATCCTTACATTGACAAGTAACTATGATAATATGTCATTTTTATGAGGGGCAGCCATAAAATTTGTATTATCATACGAAAAATCTGAAAATATTTGCCCAAATTATGTCACCGGAAATGGGAACGTGCATGAACATTTCTTCTTGTTTAACAAATCCACGGTATAGTTCCGCACAATGCCACTAGAGGGTCAAAAACAAAATGGTGCATCTCTTCACGGTAACGCGCCAGCCCATTCTGCTCACGATACGGTGAAACTTACTGGCAACTTGCGGTACGAAATTCTGTCTCATCCCCACTACTGCCCCAACCTCGCATCCAGTGACTTCTTCCTCTTCCATGACTTGAAGAAACCACTTACAACGTTTTACAACGGGGTAATTACCAAGGTGGAACTATTCCTCAAGAGCCAAAAAGATGGCTTCTTCAAAGACGGTCTCCACCAGCTCATCATCGTTTGGAGAAGTGTGACTAATCTCACAACCAACGTTCGTTTTCATTACTTTATTTTTTCTTTGCAGTAATACCAATTTTATGACCGCCCCCCGTAATAGTAATTTGTATGACAACGCCACTGAATCCTCAACTCTGACTGGTCAGAAAGAGTACGCCATTTGTAATAAAACAAAATGAGCAAAAGTTGGCAAATTACTTTGATATAAGAGAAATAAAACACTTCTGCGTATGCTGTTACAGGAAAGTGATCAAATTATATACAGTGATTCCACTTCATCACCATCACATCAGTGAATATTTTATTGCTTCATTTCTCACAGAAGAGTTGTACACTAACATTCAGATAACATTTGATACTGTGCTTAAATATTAAATTATACAATACTGATAAGTATTTGTTTTTTTGTTTTTTTATTTACCCCTGCAGCACCTTGTGGAAGCAGGTCGACAGGGTCCGAGGGCACCGTGCTGTCACCCAACTACCCTCGCAACTACACCAAAGGCCAGACGTGCCTCTATGAGATCTCAGTGCCCGGCGAGTTCGGTAAGAGTCTTCACCGCATTGTTGTTTCTACGCGAATAAGCAAAACGTGGCGGAGGCTCCAATCATAGAAAAGCTCTCCATCACTCACACGAGCAGACGGCATAATACTCTTTTTATTTCACACTCTAGAGAATTCACATTTACTGGGATCAAGTGAAGCATCTTTGTAAAGTTAAATACAAAGAAAAAGCAAGCACATAATTGAAAAACTTCAGGCTATTTAACTTTGGCGGACGGATGTTTGATGATACCGAAGTGAAAGAAAAAAAAAGAAAGAAAGAAAACTCAATGGGTTCTTTGCATTAGAAATAGTGTAATGAATCCGTCCTTAAATATGATCATTTTCTTCATGCCGTTTCTCTGGTGCATTTTAGTTAAATGCATACTATTGTAAATACAAAAAGAAACAACAGCTAATACAAATTAATATTCTCACATATTCATATGAACTTCTGAGATGCTGAAGTTTACTACTGAAGGCATGAATCATGAAATCGTGAACGAAAATGATGTTATTAGATTGTAATATGGGAGATATCATGTCAAATGGGTTACTGAGTTGAAATAAAAAGTTGATTAGTTCCAGTTAAGATTGAAAGTTGAAATAATAAGTAAGTTGGAATTGAGATAAAGGTTGAAAAAATATATTCAATATAATTTACGAATTAAAATAAATGAATGAAAAAATTGACATAAAAGTTTCAATTATGAAGCAGATTAGTCAAAAGAAAATAATTAGATTAGATGGGATTAGATTCAACTTTATTGTCATTGTGTAAAGTACAAATGTACAATGTACTAAATGAAATGCAATTAGTATTTAAGAAGAAGTGCACAGTGGCAGTAAAAAAAATAAATAAATAAAGTAAAATAAGGTTATGGGTTGATATAGTAGTGTAAGTTTCTTATGTATAATAATGAGATAGTATGTCAAATAGTTAGATAATAATATATAATCAATAGTAAATAAAAGAAATTATAAGACTAAAGTCAAGTTGTAATAATCTATACATATAATAAAACTGTAATGTTGGTGTGTCTGTACATTGAAGATATTCCCAAAAAAAAGAATTTTGGGGGACGTAAGATGAGTAATAAAACACATCAAGATGGTTTTTGGAAATTTTTGTTTTTTGTTTGTCTGTTTGTTTGTGCATGCATCACATAAAAATTACAGATTTCATTTTAATGGGGTTTTCACAGGTGTATTTGGCCGAACTTGAGGTAACATATCGGCTTGGTTTTTATCACAATCGGCCTATGGGAAGAGAAGATATGCTACTTTGAATTTTACATAGAATTAAAAATGTTTTATATCATAACAAGATAATGAATTTATCATTTAGTCCAAATGAATTCAGAATGAACTCAGACTTTATAGTCAAATTTATAAAGTTAAAATAATAAGATACATTGTATTTACAATGTGCAAGTACATAGGAAAAAGAAAAATTCACAATATGAGGTAAAATACCCAAATAATAAGTTGTTATTAAGGCAAAGAAACTAGTTAACAAGTTTAAATATTGGATTGTTGGTGGTTGTATTAAGAACTAAATTAATATATCAAACATATGAAGTTATGCTCTGCCTGGCCAAAAAATAGGCTCAATCAACAGAGCACATGACCTTTTTCTATCGCTGAATTAGCTGAATTTATTATAAGTCTTAGATTATGTGGATGAATATAATTTTGATTTTGATTAGATTTAGATCTAAAAATAAAATAATAATAATAATAATAATAATAATAATAATAATAATAATAATAAAAAATCCAAAACATGAAGCAAAATCAAACAAATTGTTGAAATAGTAAATAAAAAAAATAAAATAAATAAATAAATGTAGTATAACGTGTTAACCAAACATTTGGGCAGGAAATCTAAAAGTGCAGGGGTTTACTGAGTCCATGCTGAAGGTCACGTTATTAAAATGCATCATTGCGCTTAAAATGCAGAGGAGCTGGTTTTCTTGGCTTTGTACTTAAAGTAGGAAAAGAAAAGTCTTGTGAAAAGATTCTTTATATGTGTAATCTCACAGACTACGCTCATATTTTATACATGTATTCAGTGTAGGTGTGCTACTGCCGTGATCCATCCCACACTTCTGCCTCCTCACTAATCACACAGTCCAGCCTCGAGAACATTTCAGTGACACATCGCGTGTAAACTCAAAGCTTTATGACTCAAGAACAGCAATAAAAAGAGAAGAAGAATTAAACATTTATGTATGATTGCTGTGCATCATGGAACCAATGTTAGGCATAAATCCTTGTATAGGAAAGCAACATGGACGAGCGTGTTTCACATGGCTGGCACGTTCAGGTTGTTTATTAGAGCAACGCTGGATGTCATTTCCTCTGAGTCACTCTCAAAACCCATCACAGAGTCACTTCACCCGAGTTTATCATTTAATTGCGCACTTAATCGCTCATAGCCCGAGTGATTTCCTCAGTATTAATAGCTGTTAAGGTGACTGATTGCTTTACATTTTTTTTATTCCCTTCTGAATAAATGCAACACTTTTCCTGAGTGACTTTATTTATTTATTTATATTTATAATTAAATGTAAATAAGTGTTTGTAAATGTCCTGCTCATGCTGTCAAAAGGATAAAAGGATAATAGCGCTTAATAGAAAAGTGCATCAAATCCTAACGGGATGTTATGCCCTAATATACCTTTGCTTAAGAAACTTAAGTTGCTTAAACACTTTGTTTTTTTTCCAACTCTAACAGGTCGGAAAGTTTGATAAAGCGTGAGAGATCCAGCTGAACTGATTCCTAGTGCTCTTGGAAAACCATATGAAATGTCATGCTACTTTATGGTTCAAGTTTCATTATAGAGGGGAAAATGGTTGTTTTTGCCAGATATAGAGATGGAGATGGAATGCCTTAAAAAAAACAAAATAAACACAAACGGATATAATTGGAGCAGTTATTGTAATTTGCCGTTCCTTTGTAGGTCGAGTGAAATGAAAATCTGATGTGAGATCAGCTCCTTGTTTTTGGATAGAATAATATGAATAATAGGTAAAAATGTTTAACACATACATTTTTTTAACGTATCCCGTTTATGGCCTATTTTCACTCCAACGAAGACTATGAAGATATAGTATCTTAAAAATAAGATGGGTCCATACTACTTCCTAGCCACGTTCCTGTCGGATTCTCAATGCATCTATCTTGTTGTCAGTAGTTTCCTATCACGCACATGATCACACGCTCACCAGGTCCGATGATAAACTCGAGTTATTACCGGGTGATTATTACACTCATACCACGTCGTCATTGCGTCTGCCAGGTTGTTATAAAAATTGATGGTGTGGGGAACTGGATCTAGTATTTATAATAAATTCTCTGAACGTGACAGAGACGTACCCATAACCAGCCATAAATGTTGCAAACATCTGAAGAACGCAATATGAACTTATTGCAGTCTTCTACAATGTGTCATGGACCTACCTGAAGATACTGAAAAGTCAAAAAAAAATGAGAACTCCGTTGACCTGGCGTCTTCGCAGTGATGACGCCAGAAGGACAACGCCATCCAGTCTTTCCCTTCTGCGCCATCATTGAACTGTAGTCCATCAGAGAATTCCATGAAAGGTGTTAATTAAGCTGTTAGTTGGTCAAGGCCGTCATTTTCACCTCCTTCTTTCTACATCTTGCTTCAACTAGCCTTTTTTTGCAACTGCACGTCAAGAGAGACAATACTGCATCCTTACCGGTTTCTTAGTTTCTTTTTAAGTTGTACAAGTTCTTAGTGCGTCCAGCCAGTTTTTTAAGGATGTAGTAGTAATGTGGCTCAGTGTGATGGGGTTTTAGGCAGCTGGGGTCGGAGCGAAGGGACAGCCAGGATACAGCGCGCCTGGAGCAGATATGGTTAAGGGCCTCGCTCAAAGGCTCAACAGTGGCAGCTTGGCGGTGTTGAGGCTTGAATCCCCAAACTTCTTCTCAGTAACCCTTAACCATATGAGCCATGACTGCAATTATCCTATTATTAATTAAAGCAAATAAATCATTAAATAAATATAGTAGTGTTACAGTTATTACATAAATAACATCCTGTCACTCAAAGCTCCCCATCATTTTCAAACTTCTATCATTTCATATCAATCAGAATTCATTCATTCATCAAAGGTCATATTGGTTCCCGTTCATGAAGTAAGTTTGACGCTTCTTGGAAATGACCTGTTCGGGGGAATTTTTTATCTTGTCATCCCCCCTCCATAATCTTCTCTTTCCTCCTATCACTCTTCCATCTGCCTATCTCTCTCCTCTCATGATCCTCCACCTGTGCTCTCTGTCCCTCTCCCTCAGGCACCAGCACACATTTTTATCTCTTCCTCACACTTTTTAGCAAAAAAAAAAAAATCAACACTCTGTCTTTAATATTTGCCGGCTCTAAGCAGAGCTCAGTGTATGTCCAGAAGGATTTTCTTGCTCAAAGAGAAATATATTTAGCGATGCACTGCAAATAAACGAGGAACAGGCAGGGTAATCCCCGAGCTTCTGTCTGCCATCAATGTATAGGCTTGTTTTAGCAGAAATCTGTCATTTTCGTCAGTCATACTGTAGGTCCTGAATTTGTGCATGAGGATTAAATCATGTTTGAGTCTTATAAAATAGGGAGGAGTCTGTAGTGCAATAAGGAAAAATAAATTAGTTTATAATAGAACAAGAGATTTCTGTGATATAGCATGCAGAATATGAGATAATAAGAGATATTGCTGTTCCTGTTTAAAGTAAAGTCTAAATAAAACAATAAATAAATAAACATTTATGCAACATTTATACACAATATATTATAATATGTACAATATCATATGTTTTTACATTTTAAAGGACAAAACAATTACAATTTTAAATAAAAAAGTAATTTTACAATTTTATTGTATGTTATTAGTTAGGATATTGATTAAATTAATTAATTAATAAAAGTAAATAATTTTTTTTTTCAAAAAATAAATACAAAATAATTTACAATTTTAGTTTTGTTATAATTAAGACATTATTAGGAACAAACAAATAAAATTTCCCCACTTTGGAACGAATAAAGGTATATCTTATCTTATATGAAATAAATAAATAAATAAATAAATGCAAAATAAAAAAGCTAAAAAAATCCCTTTAGTTTAAATATTTCACCATTTAAATTATTTCAAGATTATAACTGTACATGTTATTTTAATATTTAAAAAATGTTTCTTAAGAAGAAAATATGATATCCGCCTGATCTCGGATAAGTGTATCATACTGTACCTCTATTATATACGTGTCGTGTATACTGGCAACCTTTACCAAACAAGGTATTTATATTTAATCTTTACAATCTCCAAAAAAAGGTGCCAATATTTACGCCACAGCTGCAGCATTTGCGAACTTTAAGCTCGCCTTTCAGCTGTTTTTAGCTAAAGCGGTAGTAACACTGAACGCGAATAAAATTCACAGAAAGTCATAGGGCACGGGATGTAAAACATGGATGTGCGTCTGTCTGCGCTTACTTTGGCTTTGTGCTGAATTTATCTCGGCGAACTTCGCCCCGTGAATTCATCAGCCTCCGTCTTGTGAGCCAATAGAAAAGAAGTGGGCGGGAACTGTAGAGTGTTTGGTCAGTAAAAATGGAGCCTCCGTTTTTAACACACCAGAATTTTGCCTTACTGTATATATTTTTGTTCACTGTTTCTTGGCGCACAATTATAAAATAAATTTAGCATAATTTTATTTATTTATTTTTGTTTTCTCTTTCTGCTGGGATTTCTTTTGTTCTAAAATTGTCACGTCAGTTTTTGCCTGAAAGTCAGTACATATTTAGTTTTGTTTTTTTATCATCATGAAAGTTTCTTTTGAATGTGGTTAAAAAACAGTAATTGACAGCTACCATGTTAATGTTGGCATTAGTATGACAGCTAGCCTGCGCAGGACTTTTAACCTCTGTTCGCCTTGTGTCGAAATTTCTGGTGTTAAATTAACACCCTTGAAACTTGGCAGTGGTTTTTCCTCCGGCAGTCCAGCGAGTGTGACGAGAGAGACGCCGTCACTGCTCATGGTGGCATGTTGGCAGCGTCATGAAAGTGCCTGTGGGCAAGCAGCAGCCTGGAAAGCAATTTTTATCCTCCCACGTGCTTTGTTCTGCTCCTCTCTCTCTCTCTCTCTCTCTCTCAGACTCACTCTTGCGCTGTCTGTCTCTCTCTGTCTCTTTATCACCCTTCCCAGATCGATGGCTATCTCTCTGACTGCTGCAGAGCGACCCTAAAAAAAATCACCCCACATCAGGCCATGGACAGACAACCTCCCATCGGCGCACAAACACACACACACACACACAAACACACACACACAGCGCCACACATCCTGCTTGTCTGGGTGGCTTGTATCAGATTATAAATGGATGTAATTAATAAGAAACCCACACTCCTTTAACAGCTCAGCTCTATAAGGTGAACGTCCCACATACTAACATGCGTGTTTAATACCATATAGACCATCATCTTTGAACACTTAAGCACTTAAGCACTCATCTTTACATTGGACCATCTGGACGTGGTTTTTCAACTTTTTTAAATGATGTCATAGTTGTACAGTAATTGTTACATTTGACAATGACAATTTTGTTGTATGTTTAGGACTTCCATCCTTATTATTCAGTTATTAGTCTTAACATAAATTATCACGTGTTCCAGCACAACTTACTGTATTATTTTACATTAACTATTTAAAAAAAAAATTATCATTTAGCCAAATGCTATACTATGACTATATTTCTCATTATAATGCTTATTCAACTTATACCAATTCAAAGCACTGTTTTGTAAAGACAACATTCCCAAAGTTTGAAGAATAAGCTGACCAAGCACGCAACTTACGGCTCATTTTAACATCATTTAAAATGATATCCATAAAAGTGTCCTTATATAGAGAAGTCATGACCTTTTGTAGATTTTCAAAATGCAATACTGAAAAAGCATGAAGCCTTTAACATTCAGCTCAACTTTTTGGTAGAGCATATTTTAAGTCTCTGTATCTTATTAAAAACTTTTCAGGCGTAACCTGATTGTGCCATCTCTACCATTTGGTTGAGGTCGGCTACCACAGAGATAAAGTGGATGTAATTCCCCGAAACCATTTCTGCTGTTGAACCACCAATTAAACAATAGCGTTACATGTAACTTTTGGATTTAAGATATGATTTTTACATTTTTGGTATTTTAAAATATATTCATACTTTTTCCATAAAGCAATATTTCAACCGTTTGGAAGATTGTTATTGTTGCTCCAAGGAAATAAAATGCATTTTGTTTTCTTAGTCAGGTTGTTAAAAGGTTACACAGTGCCATATAAATATCCAAGTGTTTATTATTTCTGAGTTTATTTACAGACAAAACATAACATTGTGCATGGCATAGTCTAGTTATAGCAATCTTTCAGACAATGCCATTGGACTTTCTTCTGCCAGTTTCCTCACTGGAGCCAGTACCACACAAGAGAAATGCGCTGAAGTTCAAGGTTAGATTTGCACGTCAATTCACTTCTCTGTCTCTGAGGTAACGTCTGAGGTCTGACTGTTGCTGTGCGCTATGAGTGCTATGAGTGCTTAACTGTGGTTCTTACATATACAGCTTTATTTGTGTATTTTATTTAATTTTTTTACATAAATGTATCTGGAGAAAAAAAAGACCTCAGTGCTGACGGATTTCGCCTCCAGCAAGTGTGACGTGAGGAACATGTGATTCTCCAGAGACTAGTCATTTCCACTGTTCTTTACCGCTACCTTTACTGTTTCGTTTCAAAACCCTGAATAATCAGCGAGTGATGCTTTTTAGACTGCGTGTAATTTCTGGATTGACGGCTCATTTCTGCAAGGGTGGCATTTGAAAAGGAGACGGTTTCCGACAGTTTTATCTTTTTTTCTTTTTTCAGAAAATCCACCCAAACTTCAAACTGATCCCTTTTCAGAAGGATACTGCTTGCACCTCATTTTATTCCTATGATATCCCTTCTTAGTCTTTTAAGACTTTAATCCTCTCGCAGATGAGCCTGTTCAGCAACTTGTCCGTTTTATGTCGAGTGACTTCCCTTCATTTTCCCTTTCTACTCCTACATGTTACTCAGGCTGGCTGGACACTCATTCAAACTGCGAAAGCTAAGAAATTCGTACAGGGAGGCGTCTTAAAAAAAGACATGCACTAAATTATAGTAAGACTTAAAATAA
>JAQMYJ010000019.1:2130137-2145287 GCA_030014305.1 Clarias laeviceps | reverse complement strand
CAGTGCTACCACCTGCTAATGGCTACCAATACGCATTTCAAAAATTCCCGTTATTCTGTGTCACCTTGTATTTTCATTGAGTTTGGTACCCAACAAATGGGTAAAACCAAAGATCTTATAAAACCAAAGATCTTATAAAATCTGCAGTGCGGTTTTTCAATTCTAAATCATCAAAAATCTAGAAAAAATGTTTTGTACTGTAAGAAATAAAAGTGCACTGTTCTCTCCAGCCGTACCGAGGACCAGCGCCTCCCAGTGCAGTTCGGTCCCCGAGCCTCGCTACGGAAAGCGGATCGGAAGCGACTTTGGACTCGGCACCGTCGTGCTGTTCGCGTGTAACCCTGGATACACGCTACATGGAGCCAGCGCCATCCGGTGCGAGTCCGTGCCCAACAGCCTGGCCCAGTGGAATGGCACGGTGCCTTTATGCACAGGTATGTCTACAGCTCTTTATTTAATTTTTTGTGGAAGTGTCCCTGTGCACAGAGACAGGAGTATTGTCCTTTCAGGATGTTGTCCTTTGTCTTATTTGAAACACTGCTTCAGTGACAGACTCGGTCACGTCGAGCTGAATACAGTGTGCTCAACAGTTAATCAGAGTCATCTGCCTTTCCAAGGCTTTCCGGAGTGTGTTTTGTTTATAATAATGACATGTGAAATACAGTATATAAATTATATCATTTTCCTTGTCAGTGACTCTTTTTTTTTGCTAATGCTTATACACATATAATATTTTTAGCTAATTTTATTGGCTTAATCTCTGCAGGGGAAAAAAAACACATACTTCATATTCACCTGTTAGCCTTACAGTAGTACAGTAGTATAATTACAACATTAATTAAACTGTTCTGTCCATATTTCTTTCCTTAGTTTCAACAATTTGATTAAATCTGTGAATATTTAATTAATACAACTCAATACTCACCATTAACTTTATTTAAAACACTTTTTAAAATTGCATCTTTGTGATTTTCCTTATTTTTTTCCTTATTATCTTTATTAGCCTTATTATTAAATATTGAGTGAAATATGTTGAATTTCTTTTTAAATGCTAGAAATAACTAGAGTGTTTGTCATATAAAATCAGATTTAGGAAGGAAAGAAGGAAAGCAAATCCCATGAAGAAATAAAGGAAGTGTCAGGATTAATAGATGGAAGGAAGGAAGGATGGAAGGAAGAAAGTCACTGGAAATTAGGAAGGAAGAAGAAGGGAAGTACCAGAATCAAGCAAGGGTGGAGGGAGGAAGGTCCCAGGAAGGGAGGAAGTCAATCAGACAGTCTGTCCATCCATCCAAGGATAGAATAAAGGAGGTCCCGGGAAGCAAGAAAGGAAAGAAGAAAAGAAGGAAGGAAGACTTTTATAAGAACATACAGTGCATTTCCATTTCATATCATTCCTCTTTTTTCCCTTTTACTTAAGTCATGTTGTAATTAGTGAACAGAGAGTCACGGATGTGCCATTCAGAATATTTGTGAGGGGAACGATTAACGGATGAGCTGACCACCAGCTAAATTTGATACATTTTGTTCTGCATAAACAAAATTCGCACCTTATTAAGATGCGCCTCATCTTCTGTAGGGAAAAAACTCAATTTTCTTTAACCTTCTCGAAAACATTTTTGAGTCTGCAGTTTTCTTTCTTTCTTTCATTTTGTTGCATATGTACAGTTACAAACAAACAAAAAAAAAAACATGCATCACTATTGTCATAATTTATTATAGTTTTACTGTCTGGATTTTTTTTTTGGTTCAGTTCTGTTGTCTGTCATGTTGTCGTCTTTCGGAATCAACGATAAACACGTTCCTGCCGGACGGACGGGTCATTATACTTTTGTAAAAGATTGATAGTAATAATTAGTGAGTATCGACATATTTATGCTTTAAATGCTTCGTACTCAGGATCCATTACGTGTGTGTATATGTGTGTGTGTGTGTAAATTCTGAGGAGGGTTTAAATCTGTAGTTACTGAATGCTGACTGAATCCGGCTCTTTGTTCTCTTTTCACTGGCACCTGTAGCCTTCTTCTGTTCCTGCTCTTTTTAAAAGGGCTAAGTCTTAGTGAATTACAGTGTGTGTGTGTGTGTGTGTGTGTGTGTGAAGGGGGTGGTTAATGGGGTTGCTATTGGTAACCAACCTGCAAGTTTCTTTCTTCCTATCTGTTCTTCTCCTTAGAAACCATTTTATAAATTTTTTTATGAATCCGAAGACTGACTGTTTGAACGTCAGTGGACTTGTTCAAAAACATCATCGTTTCCGTAGTAACAGACCGATCACAGAGATTTATACCTGTTTCGGTGTTCTTGCTTTAAGAAAGAAGATTCTATACTTTATTAACACGGTGACTTTTTGTGTAAGAAGAGGATTATTATTAGTAGTAGTAGTAGTATTAGTATTTCAAAGGGTTTGGAAGGAGTCTCCAGTGTTAGTGCTTTGTAGTGCTCAGTAAGCACACTTGCCCACTCACTCACTCACTCACTCACTCACTCAGATGTTCTCTATACTGCTTATCCTGTACAGGGGCATGGAGTCTATCACGGGGACACGAGGTGGGGTACACCCTGGACCGGGTGCCAATCCACAGGGTACCAGGGCACACACACACACACACACACACTCACACACTGATTGGAAATGGCAATCTGGAAACGACACTTAGCCTAATCTGCATGTCTTTGGACTGTGGGACACGGGGGGAACATGCAACCCGAGGCAGGAGGTGCGAGGCCCCAGTTCTAATCGCGACCGTTCGGTAGACTTTAGGAAAAAACAAGGCTGGTGAAGGGAATTTATATTTGGTATAAAGTGTGATATGATGAAGAGCAAGCATTAAAATATAGATTATATAAATAGATATAATTGAATAAAAATAAATTGGATGAATCATTTAGTAAATGAAAAAAGAAAGAAAACCGAAAGAAAATAAGGAGAAAAAAAAAAAAATCCACTTTGTGGTATAAATAGTGACTCTGGATCTTTATTTATCTCACCAGCGCTGATTATTTTCCTTGAACATCATGCCCCTAGGTCTTTTATTCATGCTCTACACTTATCTGTTCCTCACCAGCGCCGGACCGCAGAGTCAACATAGATAATTAGTTGTGCTGGGTTTAATTAACAACAACATCAGCGTGTCATCACCTTTAAACATGATACACGTTTAGCTCATTACTACATCTCGCTCGCTCTTAGCAAACAGGTGAAGTTATGCATACGAACCGGAGAGGTGGCGCTGTGTATTCTGGAGCCACGCCGGTGTTTCTCTGGTAGCGCTGGGGGCTAATGATGACATTAAGGCGGCTGGAAGCCCTTCTGATTATCATGGGAACACGCCGGATCGTGCACTTCACCGGTGGAATATAGATGCGCTGGGAACCGCAGTGCGCTGAATAATAGCATTGATTTGGTCATCTAAAAACGACTGGCGACTGGGAGGGGAAAAAAAAAGGGATTCAATAATGAGGCATTGCTTTTGTTGTTGACTTTTTTCAAACATATTTCAAAGCTCAAGAAGATTTATATTAAAAAAAATTTTTTAAATGCAATTTCAAGTTTCAATAAGCCTTTTATTTGAATATTCTACTAATATGAGTCAAGTCACAGATCTTTTCCTTTCCTGTTCCTGCTTTTTTTTTTTTTCTCTCCATAAATTTGCATGATGCAGTCTGATCGTCCTGATGGTGTTTATATGCACAGGTGTGAGATACATAAAAATACTGAAGCAAGCACTAAAATAATCTTTTTTTTTATGCTGTTTCGTTCTCCTAGCGCTCTTTTTTCTTCTTGTTCAGTTCATGGTGACTTCCTGTTTTTTAAGTAAGAAATATAAAACACACAAGCTGTGTTTACTTGGGCGATATTTCTTCAGTCTTATTGAAATCATTCAGATTAAAGATTTCAGCTTAACTGTTTACACAGACACTGATCTGATAAGATGTGCATTTAATCAGAATATAATGTGTTTTTTTTTCCCAAATGCGCAAAATGTTTCTGCTCACTGCAAAGCTTAATCTGCAGTTAATGTAAAAGGAGAAGAAGAAGATAAAGAACAAATAGTAAGTAGGTAGTAAGTAGTAGTAGTAATGTTTCTCCACGTTCAAGGTTAAGTTGGGCTTCCTATCTTTCCCGATAAATCCTGGCTTCTGCATTATAATTGATTATAAATACCCACAGTATCTAAAGTTATAACTTTCCGCATGTTTGCCTCACGTGTGGGTAACGTTACGTGACATGACATGTTTCTGGGGAAAAAAGGAACAACCTTTCAACTGGTGTAACTCCTATCTAGCAACCATCATCTGCAATACCTTAGCAACACATCACCAAGAAGCACTAAAGAAACTACCAGGAGTAATAAAGTTAGCAATCACATAGCAATAAAGTTACCCTAGGCAGGCTTTAGTGACTCAGTGGAAGGTTTCTTGGCTGGCATACTGAAGCCTGGGTTCGATTCCCACCCAATGCCCAAACTTAATGATAGGTTTCTCGCCTGCCATGAGGAAGGCACAGGTTTCATTCCCGGACAGTGCCCAAAATCAGTGGTACTGTAGGTTTCTTGCCTGGCATTCCCAAGGCCTTGGTTCGATTTCCACCCAGTGCCAAAACTCAATGGTCGGTTTCTCATCTGCCATGAGAAAGCCATGGGTTCGATTCCCACCAAATGCCCAAACTCAGTGGTAGGTTTCTCATCTGCCATGAGGAAGGCACGGGTTCAATTTCCAACCAATGCCCAAAATCAGTGGTAGGTTTCTCGCCTGCTATGCGGAAGCCCCACATTTGATTCCCACCCAGTGCCCAGAAGAAGTGGTAGGTTTCTTGCCTGCCATGTGGAAGGACAAGGTTAGATTCCCACCTAATGCCCAAACTCAATGGTCAGTTTCTCATCTGCCTGAGGAAGGCACAGGTTTGATTCCCATCCAATGCCCAAACCCTAGTAGTCGGTGCTTGGTATTACGATGCACCGTAATTGCTAGCTTTGGTAACAGAACAATTTACTGTTAAATGCATAATTTGCAGAGCTGTACACACTCATTGTGTTTAGTTGAACTGGGTGTGAAAGGTTATGAAATTGTTCTCTATGCTACGAAGTTCAGCTTTTTCAGTTTGTTTTTCTGTTGGAATGAATTCTTCATGACAAATACTATCCGCTTACAGTACATCCATGCTTGGTGTTACCCAAACCCTAATTTAAATTAGATTTTAACGATAGAAGAGTTCTCAGGTGTAGTAATGATACTAAACATTTATAGAGATTTATTATGACAAAAAGAGATTTATTATAAAAGATTTATTATGCCATGATGAGCTGAAAAACAGTTCTAGAAGGTGGCGTTAGTGGAAACGCTGTATTTGAACGTTATACCTTACATTATGAACGCTTCCAAAAGTCACTGAAGAGTTCCCTCTGAGAGCGAAATAATGCACGTCGAAGCGGCAGGTGGAATCCATTCAAGGACGTGCCTGAATAATAGAAAATGACGAATTCATAATGCGTGTGATGTAGGACAGACACAGGCTTTTAATAAAAGAAATGGAGGATTTGGAGTCTGTACAGTATTCAGACACTCCAGGATGGCGGAACTGAAGGATGAAAAGGTAGCGTTTGACTAATAGCGCGGCCAAAGTCGCATTAATATCAGCATACTTTTTTCTAGCTCTTAGACACGCAAGGCCTTCAGCTGAGCTTTTTTTTTTTTTTTTTCAGTAGTTTGAGAGAACATAGTTCGAGAAATCTAGGGAAAATCCTTTCTGTTCATCCATATTATTCATTCTGTATGTACTGTACTATAGAAAAATACATATACTGTATATAAATGTCTATCCTCAGTTCTTTAAACTTATGAACAGTTTCATGGCAGAACGCCGTTTTCACCTTTACTAGTTCTTCACAACCTATTATTCTCCGACACAAAAGGTTGTCTATAACAAAACGTTAAATTTTTACAAGTTTTAAACATACACCTTTTGATCAAAGCGCGACACGTAGCCTCCAGATTTTTTAGCAAAAGCAGACAAGTCGCGGCGAGCCAATCAAATTCAAAATTCTATTTCAAATTGAAATTTTATTTGTCAAATATACAGTCATACACAGTATGGTATGCAGTGAAATGCTTATAGAACTGCCCATGACCTTAAAAAATATGACCAATAAATAATAAATTATGGAATAAAATAAGAAATAAAATATAGAAAAACTTTATACATCACATCACGTCTTTCTATCGCGTGATCAGTGAAACAAAGCAGCTGCTGCGAGTGGTTTAAATGTGTTCAAATGTTTCTGGAGAATGTTGAAGCCAAGAAAGTGATGTTTACGCTCTGTTACTGCAATCGCAGTTACCCCAGGAGGAAAAGAATGACAGGTTTGTATCGTTTAACGTTCATGAGACGTTGTGTGAAGTGAGACAAATCTCAATTTGTCAAACCGAAAATATGCCTGAGTGATTTGCGTACAAGAGAAATGAGATACACAGTCTGTGTGTAGGAAGCTGTTGGTTAAACGGTGCATATCCTGTACTAGGATACTGGGATAGCGTGCTGTCACCATAATGAAAATGAACCTGGTAGAGGAGGAGGCTGATAACGCTGTAAATAGACGGTTTTGTATTGTTTATAATGTCTCTCATGATCCTTAACAAAATTTGTAATTAACAAGATTTTATGTTCAACGAAACTTTTTTCCTTCATCTAATTTGTTTTGTGTTTTTTTTTTTATATAACTCAATATTTTATAACATACTCAATTTTTATAATTTATCATTAAACCCAAATTACATACTTAAATAAGCACAAACACATCTGCATTCTGATTTATCCTTTGTCCAACTGTAGGGGGTGGGATTATAGCATTTTGCAAAATCATACAAGACACATACAAGTGATATAACAGTGAAAAATTGACAAAATATTTTGGCATTTGTGATTGTGATTTAAATAAAGCACAGAAAATATTCTTTATCAGTTTGCAATACGTCTTGCTTCATTCGAAAAAAAAATTATGTATTTATATATAAAAAATGTATTTATGGAGTTATCTTATTTTGCTGTGAAACTATTCATATAGTTGCCACATACAGTATATCTCATTTATAGTACCTACTGTACCTCATGCATAGTGTACTGTATAAGCAATCCATTCCCCTGCATGCACAGTACATGTGACCTCCACAGCTTTATATCTGTATTTATTTATTTATTGAAAATAATCATTTCTTTTCAGATGCTAACTTCATTTCATTGAACATGTAATTTTCACAAAAGTTGAATTTAATTAAATCTAATCTACCGTTTTTGAGCTAAAGAACTACATACAACCTTGTAGTTGTTTAACGCTTTCAAAAGGAAATACACGGCAGGCGTCGAAGTGAACTTCCCTCCTGAGCGCTAAACATGATTTGATCTTAACTCTTGACCTGAAAGTCCATTGTTTGCTGAAAGTGTCAGACTGTTCCTCATTAGAGAGTTAGTTATCGTGCAGAATGTCACCGAGTCAAAGAAATCGGTACTGTATGTACTGTACATCCGAAAGCTTCCGGTTGTTTTACATTGCTTATTGCTGTTGTTTACTCTACTTTGAATTGGTCTGTGTTTGTGTCAGTTCCCTGTGGAGGTGTCCTGACAGCACGCCGAGGAACCATCCTGTCTCCTGGTTACCCCGAACCTTACGATAATCACCTCAACTGTGTCTGGAAGGTCTTCGTCCCAGAAGGGGCTGGAATTCAAGTAAGGAAGGAATAAAAGTTTAATCCTGAACATTGATTTGTTTCCAATATCAACGTAAAACAAGTTATTTTTGTTTGTTGCTTTTACACCACAGCAATTGTTCCAATAATTTTGATGTTTATTCATTAAAGAACAGAAAAGGGGACCTGTGTCACATTAGCATTGTGAAATAAGTTGGTTCCTTCATCCATCTCTAAGAAACTACAAACTACTCAACCTTGTAGATGGCACTGGAGACTCCTTCCCTTGATGTTGTCTTAGGAACATGATGTACTGTATAAAGAAAGTCTCGATGGGTTGTTCGTCACATAATTGGAATTTTTCTCGTCTAGATCACGGTGGTAACGTTCTCCACGGAGCACAACTGGGATTCGCTGGATTTCTACGACGGTGTTGACAGTAACGCTCCAAGACTTGGCAGCTACTCAGGTAGGACACTGGCCAAGATAAGTTGGCACAAATACGACAGGCGATGATATGATACGTGCTTAAAAACCATAAATATTTTCCCAGCCTGCTGTAAACCTGTGCTTAAAATTCCTTCCATATCTCAAGAACTCACTAATACCCAATATGTGGCGTAGGTAGCATGGACGCCGTGTTTTTTTTTTTTTTTTTTCCGTGCCGTCTAGAGCACTTCACAGTCTCACTCAGCCGTCTGTATGTGCAACAGTTGCTTTTTTTTTAGCTGCTTTTCAACTCGAGAGGGGTTATCATGAGGATTCCTCTGGCACCATATGGCACTTGGATTTCAAGAGATTTGTTTGTTATCCGAAGCACATCGATACTCGAGACGTCACAGTGCGCGATGCATCAATAGGTTGGTGAGCAGTAGGGTAGTAATGCGCGCACGGGGAGATGATTGTTGATGGGTTGACATTTAATCTGCTTCGGTAGCAAATGCGAGATTAAAGAAACGTTTGGCGAGAGATTGATGGAGGATGTGGATGATGAAGCGGCTCTGTGATGGAGTATGACCGAGCCCTCTTGTTGTGTTCGGGTCAAAATGATAGATTTTCTCTCTGTCTTTTTTCTTTTTTTTTTTTTTTAGTCAAATGAAACACTTTTGTGGTTTAATGTGGGGAAGAAAATATTTTGGAATTAAAAATGATTTCCTCTTCGGTGAAAAACTTAACAAGCAAGTTAGTCTCTCTCTAAATCATAGACTGTATAAAAAGAGCTGGACAAACCTTCTATGATGTCACCTATAGGTTTCCTGAAGAGCAGTTTTGAAGTTCTGGAGCTGACTCCGCCTAAACCCCAGTTAATCCATAACTCGGCAAATGGGTGGAGCTGACAGAGCCTGGCTGTTGTTGGAACTCACCTATGATTTGACACCTCCAATATAGCTGTCACTTAAAGTAGCCACACCCCTAATTCTGCATAATAATGAATTACAGAAAAATTCACCTCTATACAGTTGTCATGAATGAGAAATCTAGCTATGGAGATCAAAAAACGTTTTTTGTTTCAGGCTGCAAAAATCTGTTGTATACTTTTTTAACATTGGGTTCTTTGTGGATTCCTAGTGGTCAATCGAGGAACTGCATGTTTTAGCACTACCACATTGGACTAATTTTTCAGAACTGGAGGCTGCTCCAGACGGCACAGTGGCTTAGTGGTTAGCACCTTGCACCTCCAGGTTCTGGGTTCGATTCCCGCCTTGTGTCTGTGTGCACTGAGTTTGCATGTTCTCCCTGTATTTGGTGACCATTTATTTATTGAAAATCATTTAAAAAAGTGGGTATCGATTCTGAATTAAATACTGATCATCAAAAGAGAGATTAAATTGTAACATTGTTTCTAACATTGTCAGCCTTACACACTCGTCACCCCTCAAACCAACTAAAAAAACACAATACCAATAGCAGATCAGTTCTGATACAGAGGTGTAAAATTACCTTCATTTATTTAACAAACCATTTAAGAAACTTTTTTTTATTTTTTTTTCAATAGGTGAAACTTTTTAAATACACTGTAAAGATGTTCTCTTTTCCCAGAACTTTTTAATGGAAAAAACACAGTTTTTCATGATAGGAAAATATTACACAGTTGGATGGTGTGATAAAGTTGAGAAACTAGTCACAATCTACAGTTGATTGCATTAAATATGCTGTAAATCACAGCTTACACTGGAGACTCCTCCCAAAAAAAATAAAAAATATATATTTTTACGACTTATCTGCATCATTGGTTACAATTTTGTTAATCTGTCTACGTGCTGCTTGTTACCATGGAAACGCTGACATGTTAGAACAGGAGCTGAGTAGAGCTGGGCGATTAATCGATTATGCAATTTAATCAATCCTTTGTTGATCGATTTGATTCAGTGAATCGTTGGATCAGGTTGTGATTCAGAATTGATTGATTCTCACTTGACTTACAACTTTTAAATGCTCTAAAATTAACTGACAATTAAAATTTTTTACAAATCGCTTGGATTTTACATACACAAAGTACTTCCAAAAGCCTCTTGTTTTTGCAATCGTATCACATTACCTTAATTTTTTGGAGTTTTGTGGGTGAGGGAGCAGAAGATTGCCATGATACATCAGATACATAGAGTTAGTAGTTGTTGTAATACTGAAATATAGCTGCTTGAGTCGAATCAGACAACAAACATTAGACTATAGAATTTTGTCCAATTGAAAATCGCAAAGGCCAAAAACCCAAATTTAATCAACGATCGAATCTACGTCTGATTCACAGCTCAAAATTCAGCATCGCTGTAGTTCGTTAAAAAAAATCTCCCGGCATGGTCAGAAGGAGACGCAAGAGACAACCAAAATCATTTGTTTTCAAAGTCACTGCTCTTTTTTATATTTAATCCTGTCATGTTTGAAAACTAATAATTGACATGCAGATGAAATAAAATGTCATTTTATGGTCACGAATGTTGAGCTCTCTCAGAATAAACAGAAATATATTTACATATGTCCTGTCCTGCCTGTCAAGTAGCTAATACTTTATTTATTGTTATGATTAAAAATCATGTTTGTCTTCATAAATTGCCAGAAGTCATAAATTCAGCTCGTGAACGCAATTTCTCCTGACAGGCCGCGTGCGAATTCCTGAGAAATCCAAAAAGATATCCACAGTGCTAATATTGTCCTTGTCAGATTTATTTAATAAACTTGTCTGGGACGAACGCTTTTAATATTATGCACAAAACAGATTAAACTAAGAGCTGGACTGGAAATAAAAAAGAGCAGTGATATGACAGCAATGTGATGCTTATGAGCTCTTTTTCTGGCCGAGGGTCAACGAGGCTTCGTTTTAGCCCTCAGGGACTTCATCTCCTCTTCCCTTCCATTTCCATTTCCTTTTATTCTCGAAAGAGATGTTTTATACCTATTCAGGATATTTTCTATAACTATTCATGACCTTCTAATGATTATGGACATTGAATTATACTTGCTTTTGACACCATTGTGTCTTGTGTTAATGATTAATTCAGCGGAACCGAGAAGCCGGATCGCCATCACATCCGTGGCTAATTAACATACAGTACAGGAAGGATGCATCCTCCAGGAGGCAGGGGAACAAAAAACATGTCTATATGCAGAATATAGGTGAACGGCTCAGAACCCTTGATTTTTTTGTGTGTACAAGTTTACTGGTAATGTTCACATTAAGTCTTGTAGAGATTTAAAATGAACAGCGAGGAAGAAGAAGAAATGTCGCAACAACGTTACATATTTTTTTGCCTTTTTGATGATGAAGCTACAGTATTACAGTAAGTGTGAGCAAGCAAGCGGTCGGATACAGTATAAAGCATGTAGCGAGGCTGAAAGATCGACAGTTGGTGCATATTAAATTTGTTTTTAAAAAGAAGTTGGTTCAAATGAAAATAATAAAAGTCTTTTTTTCTCATATTCATGTGGGTCGTTCAAGTCAAACCGAGACTTTTGAGAGTTATAATATATATCTCTATATGCTTGAATACCATCAACACTGCAAAAAGATTATACCTTAGCAAGTGAGAGTACCTTCAATACATTTACAAGCAGAAAAATGTATCTTCTATTAGCAGATAATTTCGCAACCTTTAGGAATTCATTTATTGAAAGAAACAAAATTCTCTGCCGATAGAAGAAGAAATTGTCTCGTACAATTTTTGTACCATTTGGCAAGAAATAGGCTTCATAACCTGATACTTGGTTTGCTGTAAACTTATTTTAAGAAAGTATAGATAGGTTTGGCTAGATTCGAGAATATTTCAAGATCGGACTGCCTACACTGCCAAAAATCTTAGCACCCTAGCCACTTATCCAGGAAATATTCTTGAATCCAGCCAAATCTATCTATGATGTGTTAAAGTACGATTGCAACAAACTAAATATGAGATTATTAACTTTAGTATATATAAGTTATGAAAACTGCAGGGGAAATATGTTCTATTGGCAAATCAATTTGGTAGTTTTGACTTACAGTATTACTGTAATTTCTTGGGAGAAGCCAATTTTTCGCTTTCAACTTTATTAACTTTTGATTAGAAATAAGCTTAATAATCTTATATTTACTTATTTACTTTATGATTATTTCACATTGTTTCAAGATTATTTCACTTGCTAAGCTGACATTTTTTGCGGTGGAGTCATAATTTTTTTGTTTTCTGCTTAAATGTTAAGTTTTGTCTGTAAACCGGCATTTACATCAGCTGTGCTGTGACCAGGCCTGGTTCATTTAGGGCTTGTTACCAACATTAATATAAATGTAGTCAAAAAGTCAAAAGTCTTGTTAAACTGAATAAATTCATTAATTTAGTGCGATATTGTGAATTCGATCAATCTTTCTGTAACTTTCATAGCTAACAGCTTTGACAGAGCAGAGACATACTGTATCAAGTGACTTGCGTCACCGTTCTGCGGAGCTCTCGAGAGCACCAGTGCTGCAAGTTAACAGTTTATTTCTGTTGTTTTATGATTCTTTCAGGAATCACCATCCCACCGCTTCTGAACAGCACATCCAACAACCTGTACCTCACGTTTCAGACAGACATGAGTGTTTCGGGAGCGGGATTCCACCTGGAGTATGCAGGTATGGCTTACACAAAGACTTTCCCGTGGCAGAATGTCAAGAATGGGATTGTGAATATGATTTCCTGGAACTGATTTCAAACAACGCTGTGATATTTTGCCCTTCAGTCTGTCTGACAAGTGAAGAGAGTTTCCTGTGTCCTAAGCAATAGGTTTGGATTCCTGCCCGGAGCCGCAGACCCCCAACAATGGTATGAAGGTTGGCGAGCGCTACATCGTCGGAGACGTCGTTTCCTTCCAGTGTGATCAGGGATACACGCTCAAGGTGGGCACTACCTAAACCTACTACTGTACTAAACAGTTATGTCACTTATTTCAACAAACACAACATCAGCTTCAGTTCTTATTGCATTTATTATTTTTAAGTTCCCTCTACTGTTTTAGAGATGTACATTATTTGCTGAAATAATATCCCAAGTAGAGAGGTTTTCCCACCATTGGACTGCATGTTTGCATGTTTGCAATTTTGGCCGATTAGCCAGAACAAGCATTAGCATGAGCCACCCTGTCTCTTCTGCCTTTGGTGCTGTTAAATCCATAAAAATACTTAAAAACTTACATTTTTTCCCTTTTTTTTTTTTACATTCACCATCACAAACTGATCCCTGAGTTTCTTTGTGAAATTCACACTTCCTTGGTTTTTTTTCTTTCTTATTTTATTTGCATGCAGGGAAGTATGCACATAACGTGCATGCCAGGACCCGTCAGGAGATGGAACTATCCGGCACCTCTCTGTCTTGGTATGTTTTTCACTTCTTCTTCTTTTCAAGAACGTTTCTTGTCTGGCTTCTCACAGGGTCTCACTCCGATACATCACACAGCCTTTAAATCCCACAATAGACCTTTTCTGCTGTTTCTGTCTCATTTGTTTTCAGTGCCCTAATTCTTATAAAGTTATTATTACAGCTGTCTAAACTCAAGAAGAATGTCGTGTCTTGTTTCCTTTTCCTCGTTTCTTTTATCAGTGTGGCTTTCTACAGGTTACATCGTGTTCTTTTACCTGCTTTTCAGTCGGGCCTCGTTAACTTGAAAAAATGGAGATTGGCGACGTTAGCGCTCTCTTTTATTCTCGAACCAATTAGCGTCACTAACGCATTGTCAAAATTCCATCTTTACTTCCCTGAGTCACCTGCCATTGTTCCGTGAGGAGTCGGTGCCTCTAAAGTTAAAATCAGAAACAAGATTAGTAAAAGGTATACAGCTCTGCTTTTGTGAATTCTTATTTCTGATTGGACAAAAGGTGTGTAATTGTCCGCATTGTGATTTTTTTTTTTTTTAAGATGACAAACATTGTTGAAATGTTAATGAACAGAATCATGCCAACCCATCTGGTCCGATCCCCCAGAAAAACCAGTGCAGCACAAATCACCAAAAAAGTCCATTTTGGCCATAATACCAGAACACCACACTGTGCCCGGGGCCCAGTAGGCAAAGAGCCCATCCAATCGAGCGCCCAAGGGATGCGCCGGACAAACAAGTCCATTCCAGAGTTTCCACCACTAATAACCTGGTGCCTGACACCACAGCACATCCCAGAGGCCCTGCAGAGCCACGACCCCAAGAGTCAGAGTCGCCCCGGTATCACAAAGGGAACCCCAAATCATAGGTTTGTAATGTTATGGCTGGTTGGAGTCTATGTAATATGTTTCTCAAAGTTGCCCTGTTACACAAAATAAATCAGCATTATGGCCTGAATATAAACAGATCCATCACATGCCAAGATGTGAAAGTGAATTTCACATTGATCCAGTATATACACACACAGTTCGGTCCCCCGTATTGACAAATCAATTTAGCTGCACCACGAAATGGCCACAGCTAGAGTTAATTTTGTACACACTTGTTACTAAAACACTCCCGTAAAACACACAGCCATGATGTGATACTGACTCCCACACTCGGTCTCGGATATTCACACCATCTGGAAAGATAATCGGCTTCCGCAGTGACACACGTTCACAAATTCATTAAGGAAAATATTATGTAACCTGAAGTTGATCGTTTCTCTGACCCGTCAAATGATGTTTATCTTTCGACTCTGGAAGGGTGGATTATTAACACCATTAAACAGATGTTTTAATACGGGCAGATGAATGCAATTTATACCAGGCAAGAAATAATATGTCTATGTTTCTTCATTTATTTTCTTTTTTTCCCCTGTTCATCTTTATGTATAGCCACTGGGTGTACCTTATTTCTTTCAGCACTGTGTGTTGTGATGAGATTCAGCACTATGTGTTGTGATGAGATTCAGTACTGTGTGTTGTGATGAGATTCAGTACTGTGTGTTGAGATGAGATTCAGTACTGTGTGTTGTGATGAGATTCAGTACTGTGTGTTGTGATGAGATTCAGTACTGTGTGTTGAGATGAGATTCAGTACTGTGTGTTG
>JAQMYJ010000019.1:2096547-2124415 GCA_030014305.1 Clarias laeviceps | reverse complement strand
TTGAGATGAGATTCAGTACTGTGTGTTGTGATGAGATTCAGTACTGTGTGTTGTGATGAGATTCAGTACTGTGTGTTTTAATGAGATTCAGTACTGTGTGTTGTGATGAGATTCAGTACTGTGTGTTGAGATGAGATTCAGTACTGTGTGTTGAGATGAGATTCAGTACTTTGTGTTGAGATGAGATTCAGTACTTTGTGTTGAGATGAGATTCAGTACTGTGTGTTGTCTCCGTAGCTGAGTGCGGCGGCTCTCTTTCCGACATGACTGGGGTCATCTTGAGTCCCGGCTTTCCGGGAAATTACCCAAGCGGCCTGGACTGCACCTGGACAGTGCGACTTCCTGTCGGCTTCGGTTTGTATCTCACGGCCTCAGATCCACTCACAGCTCTGTGGCTCTCAAACACACTGATTTCTTTTTCTTTTTCTTCCTCTCCTCTCTCCTTTCTCCTTCTCTCCTTTTACATTCTCACCTGTTTTTCCTTCTCTGCTCGTCCATCCTTATCTACATTACATCCAATTCTCATTTTCTTCCTGTTCTCTTATCCTATTACAACTTCTCATTTTCATCTTTAATTTTTCCCTCATTTTTTCTTCTTGAATCTTCTTGATGTATTTGTAACACTGTTACAACAGACTTTTAAAAGTATCAGATTTAAACATTTTTAAAAATGTAAACAATTTGACTAGTATTCTTTTTCTTTCTTTCTTTCTTTCTTTCTTTCTTTCTTTATTCCTTCATTTATTCATTTTTTTCTTACTTTTTTTCTTTCTTTCCCTCTTTCTCAGCATATTTTCTTTAATTCCATATCTCAATGTTTTTTTCCTTTTTTTATATTTTCTTTTGTTTCTTTCTCCCTTTCTGTCTAAACCATATCTTTCCTTCTTTCTTTGTTCCACTCTCACCATTTCATCCACTATACATGTCTTTTTTCCTTTTTTATTTATTTAGTTTGTTCTTTGTTTTTCTTTTATTTATTGTTTCTTTCGAACACTTTTCTTTCTTTCTTTTTTTCTTTATTGCCTTAGTTTTTCTCACCATATGTTTTCTTTCTTTCTTTGTGTCTGTCTCTCTTTCTTTCTTTCTTTTTTTTTCTTCTTGCTTTTCTTTTTTTCTTTTCTCCACTCTTCCTTTCTGATGCTATGTTCCTATTTTATTTTAATATATGTTTTTTCTCTATTTTTTTGTCTTTTTTCTTTCTCTCTCACCATATCTTCTTTCTTTCTTTCTTTCTTTCTTTCTTTCTTTCTGTCTTCTTTCGTCTCTCACCGTTTTATCCACTATACATCTGTAAATAAGTGCTACTGATCATTCTCCATCCTGCTCTTATTTCCTTCGTTCTGTCCTTCAGGGATTCACGTGCAGTTCCTGAATTTCTCCACCGAGGCTGTACACGACTATCTGGAGGTCCGGAGCGGGAGTTCGGAGTCAGGCACCGTGATCGACAGGTTCAGCGGCTCCGTAGTCCCCGAATCGTTTTTCAGCACCACCCACGAGACGAGCTTCGTCTTCCACAGCGACTACTCGCAGAACAAAGCCGGCTTTCACATCATCTACGACAGTAAGCGCCGTCTCTTCTGAAGGCCGCAGCCGAACCTAAAAGATTGGCAACTTTCTACACGCTTCACCACGGTTTACGTATCGCTTTATATCTCAGAGCTCATTTGTGAACACTTCACTATAGGCCGTGACAAGCCACTGAGGTCACACTGCAGCTTTTTAAGCGAGAAGGGACTTTAAAGTGGAGAGTGCATCTCTAAATTGATCTACATCCTGTTTTCAGTGGAGCTCGTTGTCATTTTAAAATTTTAAATCGAATAAAATCTCAGCATGAGACGCCATCCTCAACCTTTGGCTCAGCAGGAAACATCCTGGCTTTTGAATTTGTCCTCTTTTATTGTCAGTGTGTTTCCAAAATGTGACATTTTTTTTAATGGAAGAATAAAAAAACGAAAACATTCTACAGTGCACCAACTTAATGTGTATTTTTAGGAAAAGTTCAGATAATTTTTAGAAGGGTTGCATTGATCGTAACAGCGAGGAGCGGTTATCAGCCTGATGCATGGATTGTTTAGTCAAAACATCCGACAGGAGGTGGTATACAGTATGATGAAGCAGAGTGTATAACAGACTAAACAATAATGATTGTGATCTGGATGCATTTCGCATTTATTGATGGTTGAATGTAAAACGTCATGTGTGCAGTTCGTTGCTAGCATCATAGACTGGCTAGGTTTTATTAGCCAGTAAGTTTTTGATGATCAGATGCTATCAGTTAATAGCAACAATCAACTTGTCATTTAACATGATTTGGTTCATGATCTAAATGGCGGACGGGACCACGGTCTGGACTCTTTTCTGACTTTTCTGATTAATGAAAATAATTAATATACTAGTAATCTAGGACTTTTTTCCCCTGATGTGGGCGTGGCTATATGTCTCACTCAACAGAGCCAATCATCGTGAAAGTTTACCTTGTATAGAAAGAGTGTGCTGAAGAAACAGAAACGAAACGTGACACAACATGGCTTCCTTCAAAAAAGTACACTATGAAAACTAAACCTTAAAAGATGAATAGATCGATCAGTGTATGTTTATTCTTCCTGCTGGAAGTTTAAAACCAGTTTTTCCGAAACTGTGACGATAATAGTGGCAGTAATGTGATGAGCCTAGGGTTAGGGTTAGAGTCCTTTCACATTCATTTATAGCTCAGCAGCTTGCAATTGAAGTTTCACTAACCATTGATTAAAGATCGTTATGTATTTCATAGAAATACTGTAGAAAGAAATATACAAGAACGTCAAAGTTGAAACTGTCCACATGTTTAACATCGTGAAAATAAATGTTATTGAAATGCTATGGAAATTTTAAATTGCTTATTTTTTATGGATTTGAAACATGAATTCGGACCTTCGCACAAAGAAAATTTTATTGACCGGACCTTATTAGATTTTTACAAATTCAGTACCAGAACAAGCCTGGTCACATACATTAAGTGCATCAACACACATCTGTAAATAAGAGAAGCGCACACAAAGTTATATAAAGCATATAGACACTTGGGTATACAGTAAATGTTTGGGTGATTTTGCACACAGATGATTAGGCACTGATTCCAACATTCCTGTTCACTCTCCAGCCTACGAGCTCCAGCGCTGCCCGGATCCGAGGCCCTTCCGAAACGGCCAGGTGATGGGCACAGATTTCGGCGTGGGCATGACCATCTGGTTCGAATGTCAGCCGGGCTATACGCTTCTGGGCCAGGCCTCCCTCACCTGCCTGCACGGAATCAGCAGGAACTGGAATCACCCTGTTCCCCGGTGCGAAGGTAACCAAAGCTCTCTCTGGCTGCATGCCTGCTCTTTGGAAGTTTCTGCTTTCTTGTTTTGTTTTTTCGATGTCATTACAGCCGACTATACAGAAAAATGCTCTTGTCTTTTTCAGTGCCGTTGCCTAGAAACCTAAGTACCTGAATACCTAGGTTAAAAAAAGAGCGAAACTATTTCGGTAACACTTTTTCTGAAAGCCGTATCTGTAAATATATCCTGCTTGTCCCCTGTTCCGCATTTGTCCAGTGGCTTTTTTTACTCTTCAGTAAAGGCTGGTGTCAGTCTCAGAGTCTGTAGGTGGCCTGAATAGTGTCTGATGGAGGCACAGGTTGACACTCTACATCTATCACGTAGTAGAGTCTGGAACAAGAATGTCACTAATGACTTCCTTTGCAATGACAGAGAAATTCTACAGTATTCTAGCTGATGTTTTTTTTTTTTAGTTACATTTTTTTTTTTTTTTGTCGAATTATGGTTCGTTCTCCATGAGAAATGAGCTACAAACACTGTCCGGGTCTGTTTGCTAAATCTTCTCTGAGAATCTTTATCATGATTCTTGGCACATATCCAACTAGAGGAGCGTTGTCATGATTGGAACATATGTGACATCTTTGGTTTCTCTACATTTCCACATCAGAGTGCATCTGTGACTTAATTACCCAGTAAACACCAGACGTCAGTAGGACAGCTATAAATCGACCAGTTCTGCACACTGACCTCCCTCAGGGCCCCCTAAAGAAGACTAGATTATGTTCCGTATTGTAGCTAAAGACATTTATTTCTTGATGTTTAGTGACACTGACCCTTAAAAAGTCCGTCCTCAGAGACCCGGCAGTAGCACCTTGGAACTGCTGGGATTTAACACTTACAACAATACAAAAAAATCTGCAGTGCAGCATCTTAAACACTAAGCTGGAGCTGGCACTACACAAAATACTAAGCCAGTGCAAAAAGAGTAATCAAGCGGGTATAATGTGTTAACATTAAACATTAAACATTAAAAATCGGAATGTTTACTGGTTGAGTTATCTGGGATTTTTATTTTTTTTTTATTCTTCTGATGTAATTTTACCTTATACACTATATTGACAAAAGTATTTGGCCAAACTTGCAATAGCTACAGTAGTCTCATCATCTCATTTCATCATCTACTGCATCCTGCTTAATCCTGTATACAGTGTCACAGGGGCCTGGAGCCTATCCCAGGAAACTTCCATATTTTACTTTAATATGGAGTTGATCCCCCTTTTGCAGCTATAATAGCTTCCACTCTTCTTGGAAGGCCGTCCACAAGATGTTGGAGTGTTTCTGTGGGAATTTGTTCTCATTCATTTTGTAGAGCATTTATGAGGTCAAGCACTGATGTTGGACAAGAAGTACTCTGTTCCAGTTTATCCCAAAGGTGCTCAATGGGGTTGAGGTCAGGGCTCTGTGTTCGGGCCGGTCAAGTTCTTCCACACCGAACTCATCGTGCCTTTATAGTCCTTGTTTTGTGCACTTGGGCTCAGTCATGTTGGACTAGAAAAGGGCCTTCAACAAACTGTTGCCACCAAGTTTTATAGAAGCATACAGTAACATTGTCCAAGATGTCTTGGTATGCTGAAGCATAAAGTTTGCCCTTCACTGGGGATAAGGGGCCTAATTGATTGAAACCTGAATTTAATGATTAACAGGTTTGGCCAAATACTTTTGTCCATATAGTGTTCAAAACCTGACCTCTGTACAGTTACACAGTTATTGTTAGCATAGAGTTCAGGCATTCTAATTCTGTGGTCCAATTCTTACAAAGGAACACAACCTGCATCTTGTTTCAGAAATGTTTCATAATAGTCATAATCATATGAATCGATTCAGTTACGTATATTCATTTCTAAATAGATTTTTTTATGTCAATTTTGATTTATACCTACAGTATTTGCATTTGAGATGGTAAAATGTTGCCGTTCCTCTATAATCTTACAGGTGGCGCTCTCTAAACTATATACACACTGACAGGCAGCACAGGTACATCAAATTATTTGCTAAGATTGTTTAGAATTGTAACAAATTCTTTACATTTTTTATCCTGAATCAGGATATTTAAAAAAGCTTGACGCTTAAAGTCACTTGAAGACACAATACAAATTTAATCGGCACCTTGAATCGGCAAATAGAATCGGCATGCCTACTAGTTAATCAGCCAAATGTGGTCATGATAAGGCAGAAAAATATGCAAGTTTCTATTCTCATAAGGATGATTTATTTATGGTGGTTGATGGTCAGATCATAAAGATTTATTTTAAGTAACCATAAAATGTACTTTAGTAATCATGGTTGCTATGATACAGCAAAAAAAAAATAAAAAATCAGCATAATGAAACAAATTAATGACATGGATGATATTAAAATCAGATTTTAGCCACCAGTATGCATGTTTGATGGTTTTTCAAAAGTTTTTCAAATTGTATTACAGTTTGCCGGTAAAACCATACCATGAGAGTTCTTTCATTTTCAGTGAGAATGTACAGTACTTGCTAACAATATCAGGACAAGATAAGATCATTAATCTAGAACGATGCAAGGCTTCAGGAAAGTTGCAAGGAAAAAAAAACAAAACACTGAGTGCATGTATTTCTAAACATGGGTTAATGAGACATAATAAGATCGCTAAGTAGGAACAGGTGCGGATGATCTCCAGCGAGGAAGTTTGCTAACTGGAATATCTCATGAAGTTGTTCTTTTTTTTAATTCCTCATTACAGGAAGACTCTACACCCGGATACACATAACCTGCATGTTACACAGTTCAGTATTCACCTGCACTGATTGTTTGCCATGTATGATAGGGAGGTCTAAAACCCAGCAGTCAGTTTGGTCACGATGATGCTAGAACCCTGCTAGCTGACATTTAGGACCTGAACGGTGCGTATTTTTCTGTGTAGGCGCTGCATGGCTAAACAAAAGCCTTCGAGAGTTGCAGTTTCTTCTCTACATGCTTTGTGTTGCCGCGTCCTACACGACGGTATTTACTGTGAGCTCCGACCTTTAAAGAGAAACAAGACTGAAACTCCAGTGTGCGCTTTCTTTAACACACAGTGGGGTTGTGGACATAGAGTTAAAAGACATGAGTACCGTTTACAAGGCTATAGGAACAGAAAAAAAGTCCTCAGTTTAAGTGGCATTTTTTTTTTGTGCTTTTTTTGTTCTCTCGTGCTTTCTCAGCACTTTGTGGTGGAAATCTTACCACTTTGGAGGGCACCATATATTCTCCAGGCCACCCGGATGATTACCCCAATCTGAAGGACTGCGCATGGACCATCAGGGTCCCGCCAGGCAACGGCATCTACATCAACTTTACCGTCCTCAACACTGAGCCAATATACGACTACATCACTGTGTGGTAAGAAATTTTAATGTTGTGAAACGTCCGTGAAACATGATAGCTCCTGTTCTCACTTTCCCTAGGGGTCCGAAGGGACAATATTTTTACAGCTGCAAACTTTTTTTAAATCATGGATATTTTTACGGAATCATTTAGAAACTGCGATTATTCCCTAAACTCTTCTTTATATTCATATTTATCGACTGCACACTTACCATCAGGCAATTAACATCTCGGTGCCTGAGGACGATTGTGCAATTTTCCAGCTGACTGCAATCCTCCATCTCCAGTCCTGTCATCAAATTAGCCAAATGCATTTCCACTAAAATCAGACTTAGCAGCCACATCATCTTTATTCCAAAAGAGGCTGACATCATTAAATGGACTTGACTCTTTATACGAAAATAACCACTACTACCACTGATCCCTGCCAGACTCTCTTTATACTGTAAATGTAGCAATAGAAACAAAATCAACATTTCAAATCATGGTGGATTAAACCATCATTTTAAGATTGGCGTGTTTCAAACAATAGCTCATATTTGTTGCAAATACAAGTAATAGCATTAGACTGCGCAGCTTAGAGGAGGCCACTAAGGTACAGTGAGTGTACTTATTGTTGTGTTTATAGAGCCAGATTGAGATGACTTGTGCTTTGAGACATGATGCATTATCATGCTGGAGAACTACCACCCTGAAATGCTGACACAAGGTCTGGTTAGATTCATGGATTTCCTGAAAGCAAATCCCCACACCATTATTCCCACACCAGCAAGGTTAGTTGGGTTTATGGACTTCTTAAAACACTCTCAGTTCCTTAAAGACATTCTCCACACCAGTAGACTGAATTCTCCCACCAGTAGACCAAAATGTTGACACAAGTCATGTTAGGTCCATAGATTTTCTGAAAGCAAATCCGCACACCATTATACAGTAGTCCCACCATCAAGCTGAACTACTGACACAAGTCTGGTTAGATCATTGGATTTCGTGAAGACATTCCCTACGCTATTATACCTCTACCACCAGGCTTGGACTACAGTATTAATACAAGTCTGGTTAGGTCATTGGAATCCTTGAAGACATTCCCCACACTTGTATACCCCCCACTACCAAACTGAAATACTGACACAAGTCAAGTTAGGTCCATAGGTTTTCTGAATGCAAGTGCGCACACCATTATAGTCCCACCATCAAGCTGAACTATTGACACAAGTCTGGTTGCGTCATTTGAATCCTTGAAGACATTCCACACATCTTTATACTGTACCCCCACCACCAGACTGAAATATTGACACAAGTCTGGTTAGTTTTATGGATTTCCTGAAGGTAAATTCCTACACTGTTTTAGCCCTATCACCAGGATGAATTGTTGACACAAGGTTAATTGGGTCTATGGCCTTGTAAAACATTCTCAATACCATTCCCACAACATTGTCGCTCCACCACCAGCCAGAGCTACTGACACAAGTCTGGTTAGGTTATTGTTTTTCTCAAATACATTTCCCACACCATTATTTCCCCTCACTACCAGACTGAAATGTTGACACAAGTCTAGATTGGTCCATGGATTTCCTGGAAGCAAATCCTCACACCATTATTCCCACACCACCAGGCTGAACAAGACAAGTTGGGTATATGGACTTTGTAAAACATTACCCACAACATTGTTGCCCCACCACCAAGCTGAGCTATTGACACAAGGCTGGCAAGGTCATTGGAGTCCTGAAAGATCTCCTGAACTGCTAAAACAAGACAGGTTAAGTCTATGGAGTAATACTGTTGGTGCCAAATTTTGAGTCAGACATGTTTTCTGGTAAGGTTTTCTAGCTCTCCAGTAATTTTAACATGCTACATTGCTTTGTATTTTAAACCTTTGCCCAAAGGGTTGATGATATTATATTTGAAATATATATATTTTGGGATATTTCAGGAAAACGGATTAGTCACCAGAGGGACTAGACTTGTTGGCAGCAGAGGCATCCTGGCTGAAGCTATCAACTCGATTGTTGTTGATTATTTTCCTATAACAGCATAACACAGAGTGTTTTAGTTCTTGCAGGGCTTCTTCCAAAACATCTAAGGCATGCCTGTAAAACATGATCTGACAAGTAAAAACGAATGATCTGACAAATAAATCCGGTTGTTACGATTTGGTACGTGGAAATTGTTTGATGCAGCTATTAAAATACGATTTCCTAAAGAATCACTCATGCATCACTGACAGAGTTTATTGTATCACCAGCAGTCGATGAAATCAACTGTACTTTGGCAAAACCAGGAGAAATTTCATCCGGTGCCTACGTACTGTCAGAGTGAGTTTTTTTTTTTTTTTCTTGGTGAGATGCTTCAAGAGCAATGGATATAACATTAATGACATCTCTGCTAGTTGTTGCCATGGCAGCAGTGAAGTGAAGAAACTTAACCTGTAAGAGGGGTCATGTACTCTCTGAGCTTAGAAACTCACGGAATAAATGTTCTGTTGAAAGATTATAAATGAACATTGAGATTTTTGCTTGTTTGTGCAACTTAGCCAGGATGTACTATGTTTACTATATACATTTATGCTAAGAGGCAACCAAATTAGATGAGATTTCATAATTTGTCTTTTTAACTATTAAATGTTATTAAATGAGGTAGAATTAGCCAAAACATATACATTCCTGTATATAACATTAAGAACGTTTTTACTTATATAATACAATCCATCCATCCATCTAGAAACCTCTGGGGATCGTGGACACCAAGGGTGATTACCATTGTATTTATTCCCTTTTTATGACTGTGGTAGGACCTCCGGTCAACATTCATACATACATTCACACACTACGTGCAATTTGTGAGTGCCAGTTAACTTAATTCCCATGTTAATGGACTGTGGGAGGAACCCGGAATGCCCGGAGGAAACCCACCAAGCATGGGGAGAACATGCACAGAATCTCGATGCACACAGACCCCGAGGGAGGAATCGAACCTGGACCCTGGTGGTGCAAGGCGACAGTGCTAATCAATAAGCAATAAGAAAAAAAACTAAATAATAATAATAATTTAAAAAAATATATATTATATTCCGCACCGCCATATAATAATATAGTTTTTAAAATATATTTAGTATAATTGTTATGGCAGCCTTTTATATTCTGTTGTTTGTTTTCATTGTAGTTTTAGTGTATGGCAAAGAAAAAAAGGAATATAGAAAGAAAGAAAGAAGATATACAAGGTTTGTTATTTTGCACCGCTTTCCATTAGAGCCTGTTATTTTCCAGATTTTCTGCAATTTTTGATAAATGCTCAAAACTAAAACAGAGACTGATTAAAAGTGGGCCCATGTAGTGCACTTAGTTCTCAGGGACCAAGTGCTTTAGGCACTCCTTATTTATGTTATTTTAAAGATTGGAAATTATATCTTAAGACTGAGACGAATTCAGGGGGATTAACATGGTATTTTCTTCCTGTTTTTCCTTCACTGGCAGTTTATTATTTTGTTCTGGAAGATTTAAAGCTTATTGTCACACTCCTTTTTTTTCTCTTCCTGTCAAACAAAATAATAATCATACATGCATGCACATGTTCCCGAGGAGTGAATTTTGTCGCTGTTGCATTTTCACTAATGCGTCGGTGTCTAATGCGAGGCAGATGTTCACAGTGGAGCGCGTTAATGCGTCTGCAAATTGAATTAAATGTATTCTTATGTGACATGCGCCGAGTTCACATGGCAACATTTCAAACCCTTCATTTCTGATCGCTTCGGCTTTTGCGGGAATGGATGAGGAGACTGGAAAGTGAGCATCAGGTGGGAGAAAGAGACTGGAGAGGGCATGGCTTTGAGTTCGTTTTTTGGAAATGGCTTATGCCGGCAAGAATAGGGGCCTGTTTTTATCTCCAGTCTTCAAGAAAGAAGAAGGAGGTCAATGTGCATCTGCAAATGTTAATGCATATTTGATTATTTTTTTAAGGCAGTTTTAAAGTCTTAGAACTTGGCAACCTTGCGGTAGTGGGGTTTGAGCCTGAGACCCTTAAACCAGTAGGCTAATACCTTAATCATTGAGCTCCCCCTACCCCCAGAGATATTTTTAAAATAAAATGTATAGCTTCATATACAAGGGTCATTCAAGTCAAACCTGGACTTGTGATCTCCATTTCTGGTGAATGAAGGCGTAAAAGCGCTTGACGTTAACAATAGACTTCAAGCACAGCAAACGTTTTAAAGAAATCTGTACTTTTGTAGATGACGATCCCGTCCGAGGTGACTCGGAGCCCACTGCAGTTCTTTCCGTGAATTTTCAGCAATGCCTGATCCTTGAAAACCGATGGATTACTTTGTCACCAATTTACGCAATCTGACGCATCTGATTGTGAGAACTGTACACACAAATCATTCACCAACACTTGCTTGTTACAGGAACTCGACTGGGAGTTATTCCTACATCCCCCATACCGTCCTGACCTCACGCCAAGCCATTTCCACATGTTTGGGATGTTAAAGGAGTTCCTGGGAGGCCAGGGTTTTAGATATGAAGCTCTGGTGTGTAGAGAAAACTGGATATGTTGATGGTATCCAGTAAAAAAAAAATTCTAGCATTTGGCCACGTCAATAATTTAATACACGAACCACCTCTGCAGTCTTACACACATTCTTGCATCGGTCCATCTTAGAAAGTCATTGTAACATTTATGAGCACAAATATTTGCCTGTTAGTTTGTAATACCATGAATTTTTCACGCCGTAGGGACGGCCCGGACCAGACCTCACCGCAGCTCGGTCAGTTCAGTGGCAGCTCGACGCAGGAAGCCGTCTCCAGCACCTCCAACCACGTCCTCGTGAAATTCCACAGCGACTTCAGCACCAGCGGGTTCTTCATCCTGCGTTATCACGGTGAGCTTTATCATATTTATGTTCTCTTGACCCTCATCCTACACAATGTGTTATGATGTTCTTGGAAATGATTTGTTTGTTTTAATGCTTCTTTAATGTAATAATGCTAGATTTGTGCTTGGAAAAAGTACCAAAATATGTAAACCATCACATCTGTATGGACGGATTTCTTTATTTCAAGGGTATTCCACAGCATAAAATGTAACTATAAAATGATTTTAAAAATGTGGACAATTTTGTTCATTTATTAATTCCAAAATTGCAATGAGAAAGAAATCGCCATGGGTTTAGACGAGAAGTGTTTTATTCCTCGCGAAGACCCACAGAAGGAAACCCAATAAACAAGAGCTAACGCTTCACACGTGCCGAAACTAAAAGGTAACTTTAAAAAAAGAAGAAGAAGCACTCCTGGGCTTAGCCAAGTTGCGCGGTAGTGAAGAATCGGAGAACATTCTGGAACTCAGCACTAATGTAGTATACAAATTATTTGCTTTTATGAGCCTGTACAGGAATCCGGAAACGCATAACAGTGATTTGTTCTCTTCATCTCATTTCCACGAGGAGACGGAAAGCAGCTCGTAAAACTCAAGGACTGAAAGCACCTCCTAACCCTCTCGAGATCGGACACGGGGAACACGCTGAAAGAGGCAATTACTCGCTCACATGCCAATATTTCTCATCGAACAAGCGTTCGAATCTACGGCGGGCGAGACGGAGGACAGAGGAGACGAACGTTAATGCGAAAAAGAAAAAAAATTAAGTTTAGGAGCGGAGAAACAGAAACGTAGCTCTGGGACGGCCACCACCGATTCATTTTATTATCTTTTAAATTCGTAATGAGCTTTGCACGACGAGTTCGTTATTGCGGTTCCCTCCCTGCCGTAATGTTTTATGTGCAACGTTCGAACGCATCATCAGCACAATCGCCGCTAACGTCAGTGATATCGTCCTCCTTCTTTTAGCCCTTTTGGGAGAACATGAGCTGGTGTAAACCTCAGGATCGAGGCTTCTCTCATTCATTCATTCATTCATTCATTCAATTATATTTCCTGGAGTTGTAAAGAAATCGTCCGCATGAGATTATAAAGCGTTAAATCCTGCGATGTTGCATACACTCAGCTCTATAAGGATTTGGACAAGGAGACTTTTTATTTTGTTTGTCTCGTACATCACAACCCTGGAGCTAACAAGATGAGTAGACCTTCAGCTGTAATTTAACAACGTGAATTAAATATTAATAAATATTGACTTACCTGTTTAAGTCCATCCACTTTCGTAGGCTCAAAAGTAATGGGACAGACAAACATAATTATAACTGTTAGACTCATGTTTAATTCATGGATGTAAATCTGTTGTGGTCAGTAACTGCCTGAAGTCTGTCTGTTATACCGCAAACTAATACATTTTAGTATTTAATTTTTATATATACAGTATATACTATATAAATATATATATACTATATATGATGTGTCTTTTTTTTTTTTTACTTTTAACTTTTTATCCATTTCTAGGTCCAGCTTAGATACTCCAATGTCGAACATCCATAAATGAAGTGCCCGCTTTCTTATAAAAACAGTTACTGTTCCCCGACCTGCCCCTTTTTTACTCACTCAAAGTTAATAAGACAAATTTTTTTTTTAAAAATGCATACTGAGAAACCAGAATGCATAAAATTGTTATATAAAATAAAATAAAATTTTACCATATTAACAAAAACATGCTTTACAGAAAACTTTACAAAGCACCGACACTGGAGACTCCTTCCATATCCCTTAAATGCTTATTGCGTGAATTTTCAAAATTCACTTTTCTCTCACTTGTGTGTGTTTTTTTTTATATATGGTTCATGTACTTTTATAAATAATTAAATGTTTTTTTAGTTACAAGTGATTTTTTTTCTAGATGATTCATGTATTTTTACACATGATTCATTTCTTGTCTTGAGATTTTTTTCATCTTCAAATAATCATTTTCATTATTATGACACTTTATTACTGTATTATTATACTGTATTATTACTGCGATGTTCTATGTGATATTTTCATTTATTTTGAATTTACATTTAATTTCAATTACAATTCGATCATGTCATTGAGTCATTTTTATTATTTTCATTATTTTTCTTCATTTATTTGCAAATATAGTTTTTATTATATTTGATTCCTTTTTCACTCTAAATTCTGCATGACTGATTTATTTCAACACATTTTTTTGTTTTTTTGTCTTTTACTTCATATTAATTTATGGCACGTTATGGTTTGTGCCATGAATAAAAAAATTTTACAAGTTTTTTTTTTTTTTACTGTACTTCATTTTATATAAGTCTCATTTACATTATATTTGCAGCCTTCTTTGCTCTACATGATTTATTTTCCACAGCACTTTATTTACTGTGTGTACAGTACAGTACTGTATATCCATGTTATATATTCTAATCCATAGAGCATATCTAAGGGAACCTAGGTCATAACCCCAGTGTGCCAACCCACCCCAGAGCACAAACACACACTCTCACACACCCAAACTGACTCTACAGGCGTTTGGGGAAACTCCAGTCGGCCTACAGTACAATGAATGTACAGTAAACCATATTCATTTATGGTTAGTGGTGTTTTGCACACAATTCAATTATTCTCCATGTGATTTTTATTTTTTATCTCATAGTCTCAGGAGTTTTATATTATACCGTATTCATACAAAACATAAATAAACATAAAAATAATTTAAATGTGTATTTTTTGTATGTGTTTCCCTGGGGGTCATGAAAATCCAATTCCAAATCCTCATGATGTTCGGAGTGTGTGAAAGCATGCGTAACTTCTAGCTGATTTCTCCCGTACAGAGTCTTTACGTTTGGCAGACTAAACTTTTAATTACAGTTTTCACAAAGCCACCAGAAGTGCTGATGACCCCCGTCTGCCCTCTCACAGATTTCCACCCTCATGCCGTCTGGCAGAGGACTCTGGAGCGTGTCGCGATGTGCCTCTACACCCCCACGCGCTGCTGCTCCTTCTGCCGCTGCCCACTAGCTCATGATCCGTCTTGTGTAGCGAGTGTGTCGTGATGCATTTGCTGTTTTTCATGAAACCGTGGCTTTCTGCACCGCTCTTAGACCTGTCTCGCATTTCAGTCGCTCACTTCCTGTCTGTCACCTTCTGTCTTTTCTAGCGTACCAGCTCCGTGTGTGTCAGCCTCCTCCACCTGTCATGAACGCCGAGATCCTCACTGACGGCGACGAGCTGGAAATCGGTACGTCAAACATACGCGCGCACACACACACACACACACTGGCTGTTAGTGGTGTTACAGCATCTCTATGTGTATCTCTATCTCTGTCTGATGCAGCGTCAGCCAGGCTTTTTGATTGTGTCCTGCAGGATCCCTGTCCCTGTTTTGTCTCCCTGTCTCTGTTTTGTCTCCCTGTCCTTGTTATGTCTCCCTGTCCCTGTTATGTCTCCCTGTCCCTGTTATGTCTCCCTGTCCCTGTTTTGTCTCCCTGTCCCTGTTATGTCTCCCTGTCCCTGTTTTGTCTCCCTGTCCCTGTTTTGTCTCCCTGTCCCTGTTTTGTCTCCCTGTCCCTGTTATGTCTCAGCTAGACACACAGTGAAGCGTTCATGCAGGTTCATAAATTCATTCTGAATAGCGTATTTGCATTTGGTTAAATATTAATAAGCAGATTCTTGTTAATCCAAATAAATGCAGATCGGCATCAGTGCTATTTGGAGTAACTTCATAAGTTTTAGCCACCCTAAGGTTTGTGAGCTTTTATCTTTTCTTCTGTTTCTTCTGTGTCAGCGGAAAGAGGTTGCGTTTTAGCGTTCGGGACATTTATTTTACATTAAAATGCAAATCTTATTGTAAGAAATGTTTGAATGGCTTTGAGGAAAGTCACATTTTAAGGAAAAGATCACTCACTCACTCACTCTCTCATGCCTTCTCTACACAGTTTATCCTGTACAGGACTGTAAAAAATACAAAAATTAAATAAGACAAGACTGCCAAGTTTTTTTTCATATTTTTTTTTCTTTATTGTACTTTATGATCCATTTTATATAAGTCTCATTTACATTACTTTTGCAGCCTTCTTTGCTCTACATGATTTATTTTCAAAAGCACTTTATTTACTGTGTGTACAGTACTGTACAGTATATCCATGTTATATATTCTAATCCATCCGCTCATCCGTCATTATACGGCTTACTGTATAACATGTAGGGTCTCATGCCACATAGAGCATATCTAAGGGAACCTAGGTCATGACCCCATGGTGCCAACCCATCCCAGAGCACAAACACACACTCTCACACACCCAAACTGACTCTACAGGCATTTGGGAAACTCCAGTCAACCTACAGTGCAATGTATGTCTATACAATACCGTGAAAAAGTATTTTCACCAACGCTTGATTGCAGATTTTGCCACCAACTGTGTTAGAACCAATTACTGAATTTAGGGGGCAATTACTTTTTCATATAGGACCAGGTGGGTTTGGACAGCCTTTTTCCCCCTTAACAAATGGTCATTTGAATAACAAAACCTCATACAGTACAGTAGGCATTGAACATCACTATCATGGTTGAATTGGAGCTCAGTGATGGAATAAAACACATTTTTAGGGTTTGACCCTAAACACTGTACCAACTATACAATACACAAAGACAATGGAAATCCCCACGCTACAAGCTTTATGATATAAGGCTTGACACGCCCATCGCTCTGGAATAGGCTCAGTCTGGACTCACCAGGTCACATGACCTTTTTCAATCGCTCCAAAGTCGAATCTTTATGCTCCCTAGCAAATACAAACCTTTTTACTGGTGAGTCTCACGTGATAGATGTTTAGTCCCAATCATGTGAGTTCTCATCACATATGCTCTTACTTTCACTATTAAACATTAAGCTCTGTTTTTTACTGGGTGGCAACTTGGCATCGTGGTTAGCACTGTCGCTTTGCACCTCCAGGGTCTGGGTTCAATTCCCACGCTTGTGTGTGCATGGAGTTTGCATGTTCTCCCCATGCTTGGTGGGTTTCCTCCGGGTACTCTGGTTTCCTCCCACAGTCCGAAGACTGCAGATGCACATTAGATTAATTGTGGTTCCCCAAAATTGTGAGAGAGTGTATGTATGTGTTTGCCCTGCGATGGATTGGCATCCTGGCCAGGGTGCAGTGCCGGTCCTAAGCCCGGATAAAATGGCAGGGTAGATACAGGAAAATCAGTAGGCTTGAAGTAACTTGACATGTGGGATTTATTGCCCCAGGAGCACATTGTGACTCAAACACACATGAAGTACATAGACATCTAAAATAAATTCCTATTATTATTATTATTATTATTATTATTATTCCTAGAATGAAAGAAATTAGTCCTAAAGGTTTCCATGACTATTTTTCTTTGAATACACCGATAATTAAAAAGGATTAAACACCTCATTTGACTAAATAGGGACTCATATAGGGCATACATGAACTGCTTTTATTTCTCACAGTCGAATTATTAACAGGTTATTAAATAGTGTGTAAACATAGCCAGTGGCTGTAGCGTGTTCCCATTATTCACGTCTAAGTAAATTCTCACTGCGAATGTTTCCTTTGTCCACTTGATTCGTCATCATTACTGTCGTCCTTGCAAGCCGACAAATCTTGTTAATGTCCTTGTGTGTGTGTGTGTGTGTGTGTTTGCTGAACAGGAGATATCATCAGGTACCGGTGCCTTCCAGGCTTCACATTGGTGGGCAGTGAGATTTTGACTTGTCGTCTGGGTGAGAGGTTGCAGATGGATGGAACTCCTCCAGCTTGCCAAGGTGAGCCTGGCAGTGACGCCTCATTTGTTTCTCATGCCGTTTTCGCATTAATATCCTGTCCCACGTGCCCAGTCAGCATTCTTCAGACTCCTTAGTTCCACATGTGAGCTTTATAATCCTTATAACTGACATTAGGCTTTAATTAGAACTTTCATCTGCAATAAAATAATTATTCTGGAACTCACATGGTGTGTTTTCTTAACACCAATGTCCATGCAACGGATTTCGCATCGATCCAGATCAGTTGTGGAACTGCATCGTAAGGCTGTGAAAATATCAGATAGCGTAATAGATCACAAAAGCCTTTCCTTTGTTTTTACTTTTTTAATATTGTAAGGTTAATGAAAAAGACAGAGGAGCAAACCATTACATATCGGCTGCCCGTTCCCCCAAGGGTGCCAATAATTTAATATTTCGTCAGAAATACAGAGACGTTTCAGGGAATGCGATCCTAATCATACGATAAAAAAAAGATTTATTTTTCCGAGCCTGAATCTCAACTATTATTTATGATCTCCATTATGTTAAACCGTATATAGGGAACAATTAAAGTGAGTAGAAAAGCATTTGGGATTCGCCCCAATTAGAAGATGGCAGGTTTAATTTGGATCTAATTGCTGTTTAAAATCAATCAGTGATGACTGTTGGACTGTTTAATTACTATCTTTAGCTCCGCCCAGATATCCAGACTTGCTTACCAATGAAATTAAAACCAACATGAAGGATTGTTGGTTATTTGCAAAGCCATACCATTTTCATGCTCGAATCGGTCCATTTTGACTCTGTGGATTAAAATCTGCTCTCTTTCCAGTGCAATGCCCCAACAACGAGGAGTTTTTCGACTCCACGGGTGTGATCTTGAGTCCAGGTTTCCCAGAAAACTATCCCAACCAGCAGATGTGTTCATGGAAGATCAGTGTGGAAAAGGGCTACAACGTCACTCTGCACTTTGAGCTCTTCCAAACCGAGAAGGAGTTCGACATCCTGGAGATCTTTGACGGTAAACATCAACGTGTAGACAAATTGTTTAAGTATTGGAGAATAATCAATGAATGAGTTACTGTTACTCCTATTCATTCATTACTATAATAATACTGTAATTCTATGTTTTGAATCATTACAATTTCTATTTACAAATGACTTACTTTAAAAAAATTATAGTTTCATTTAAAGTCATGGAGCATTATCTGAGAGCTTAACTCATAATTATTACTTACTAATTTATAGTTATTACTTACTTATGACTAATTTGATGAGTTAGAAAGTCATAATTGTTCACTAAGTCATAATTATGAGACAATAAGTCATAATGATGAGAACTCAATTATGAGATAGTAAGTCACAATTATGAGATAGAAAGACATAATTTTGAGGGTGTAAGTAGTAATGATGAGATAAGTCATAATTATGAGGCAACAAGTCATAATTATGAGATAGTAAGTCACAATTATGAGATAATAAGTCACAAATATGTGATATTAAGTCATAATTTTGAGGGTGTAAGTAGTAATGATGAGATAAGTCATAATTTTGAGGCAACAAGTCATAATTATGAGATAGTAAGCCGTAAATACTGTATGACATAGTAAGTTATAATTTTGAGGGAATAAGTGGTAATCATGGGATAAGTTATAATTATGAGACAGTAAGTAATAATTCAGATAATGAGTCATAAGTCTGAGATAAGTCATAATTTGAACAAGTTCTCTGATTTTTATTTTGGATTTTTATTTTTTTTTGGATCCTTCCAAAATTATGAAATAATCATTTCCTGGCATCCTGCCATCTGTGATGCATTTGTAACTATAGAAACGAAACCCATTTAGAACGAGCACAGTAGTAGGACCCTGTTATTTGCCCTGCAGCTGGCGTACTTGCTTAAACCGTGTACTAATCAGAACTCAGAATTTAGCATCAAGGAAAATAATTCAATTAATCAATATAACACTCAAGTTCGTGCTGTTGCAACAGCAAGACCTCACGTGTGATACTGCTTTTATACAACATTGATTTTGCTCTTTCAACACATATCCTTGCGCGCCTGGTGTAACTAAGTAATTACGAGTAGTTTAAAATTCTACCTGGTACAACATAGCCAAAAGGTGAGAAGAATAAACCATGGAGGTGGCGGACTGTCCTGAGAAACTTACGAGATTTACTTCATATTTCCACGTATTCTGCTTTAGAATATCACCTAACTTCTGGATTTTAGGGGTTAAATGGAAAGCTTGTGCACTACAGTATGTAACTAGCTTCTAACATAAGGCTGAATCCCAAATCCCTCTCTAATCCATGATCAAGGGTGCTACTTGGAGTGTGGAACAAAGGATTTAAGAGGGACTTGGTATTCAGCCTTATGTTAGAAGCTATTTAGCGCTGTAGGTCACGTAGCTGTGAACAAAACAACAGACAGTTCAGAGGCAATACGGAACAAACTCGAAGCAATTACGAAGGAGAAAGAAAATGTTTAACGTTATTAGATGTGTTGTCTTGCTGAAAGTGTTATGCTTTATGTCACCACTCGTGGAAGACCTCTCGTCCAATCAGATTACTAGGTTGGAACTGACAGTTGTATAATGCGTAATATTCAGCGTGTCCTACGTTAATTGTTTATTTCGTCATGTCTCATTAAGAACTGATTGTGATCATTTTTACTAAGACGTGATTAATTATTTGTTATAAATTAAATACTTATATAAAATAAAAAACTGCATAGAATAATAAGATGAGACACCCTCGATGCCGGATTGCTGATTGGAATTTATTATTATTCTGAACCACATTTAAAATGTCGTTAGACGGTAATTACTTAAGTGTGCACTATTAGCAAATTACCCTATTACTCATCATTGATTGGTAGGTCATTAAATGCCCATGGCATCTGAGAAGCCCCAGTGGACCAGCAAATGAGAAGACTTGTCTGTTTTAGACTCGTCTCTTCGGTACTCCAGAACAGGGTACGATTCTGACACTTTCATCATTCTGGGATTTCCATGGTTATGTTTCGCGACGGTTCTGCATGGACAGCGGCGCTCCCGTGGTCGCTGCTTGCTTTTAAACGGAGCCGTGTTGCATCAGCATCATGTTGTGACAGACGCGTCGCATTCCTTCCTCACGCTGTCTCGAATCACTGCAGATTGTTTATGCCGTAGATCTGCTCGTTCTCCAGTCACTTTAAGGGTCTACTCTTATAATTAAACACAAGGAGATTAGCTTCGTGCATACTTGATGTTGATCTTGATGATGATTGAGCGCCAGTCATTGTTTCAAAACCCTGTGAATAGAAATCAGGCCTCAGTCTATAAGAATCGAAAGACAAAAGACAGACGTCTGAATTGTACAAGCTTTCACATCAAAGCTTTGCTTTTTTTTTTTTTGTCCTCCTCTTCAACACCATTTTTAGAGTTGGGTCAGTATTATGAGAGGAGAGCTATGTGTGTTCAGAGTCAGGTTAAGTCGATTTTCTGTACGTCCTATTAAGAATATTACTATTACCTGGGTGTAGTTTAAACCGCCAAGATGACTGAGATTTTACTGAGGTAGAAGTGTACGAGATTGAGTTTTTCTGTAGTGTCTAGACCAACACCATTTAACTCTTATTAAGCCTGAAAGAAGTCAGAAATAGCAGACTGAACATTTTTTATTTCTTTATGGTCAGTTGTAATATGATGTAGCATAAAGCCAATTTGATGATGATGATGGTGATGGTGTCCAGTACAGTAGTGGTCCATCCATTCATCTAGAAACCTCTGTAGTCCAACTACGGACCATGAAGGACAATGGTGATTACCATTGTAGTTATTTACATTTTATGACCATGGTAGGACCTCAGGTCAACATTCACACACTATGGGCAATTTGGGAAAAAAACAATTAGCCTAATCTACATGTCTTTGGACTGTGGGGGGAAACCGGAGTACCCAGAGTAAACCCACCAAGCAGGGGGAGAACATGCAACACAGACCTGAGACGGGAATTGAACCCACACCCTGGAGGTGCAAGGCGACAGTGCTAACCACTAAGCGACCGTTAGCTGCATAAATAGTCTTTATGAAACAGGGAAAATAGACTATATTGCTAAAAGTATTCGCTCGCCTGCCTTCACATGCATATGAACTTGAGTAACATCCAATTCTAATCCCATAGAGTTTAATATGATGTTGGCCCCGCCCCCTTTGCAGCTATAACCACTTCAATTCTTCTGGGAAGGCTTTCCACAAGGTTTAGGAGTGTGTTTATGGGATTATTCATCCAGAAGCGCATTTGTGAGGTCAGACACTGATGTTGGATGAGAAGGCGTGGCTCACAGTCTCCGCTCTAATTCATCCCAAAGCGGTTCTATCAGGTTGACTCTGTGCAGGCCAGTCAAGTTCTTCCACACCAAACTCGCTCATCCATGTCTTTATGGATCTTGGTTTATGCACTGGTGCGCAATCATGTTAGAACAGGAAGGCGCCACCCCCACACTATTTTCACAACGTTGGGAGCTTGAAATTGTCCAAAATGTCTTGGTATTCTGAAGCATTAAGAGTTCATTTCACTAGGAGTAAGGGGCCGAGACCAACTCCTGGAAAAACATCCCGCACCAGTTCCAACATGACTCTTGTCTAATGTCTAAAGACAAATTGTATTAAATCCCCTCTAATCATTCTCATCATGCTTTAGTCCATTATTACCTTAAATAAAGTTTCTTACATATAATATCACTATCATATCCATATGCACCAATCAACCACAACCCTAACATCTATGATAGGTGAATTGAATAACACTGATTATCAATTATATACCAGTAAACTGGTGACAGGATCATCAGTACCCAAGGCTCGTGTATACCTGTTGGGACCAAAGGCCAACCCGTCCAGTCTGATCCAACAGAATAGCCAATGGAGTACAAATTGCTGAAAAATGTCAATGCTGGCCATTAGAGAAAGGCACCAGAACACCCAGTGCATCACAGCCTACTGCGTCTGCTCGGTCTTAGCAGGCAAAGAATTCAAGGTTGTTGTTTCGGCCTTCAAACTCCCCAGATCTCACCCTGGTCGAGCACCCATGGAATGCACCAGACAAATAGTCCTATCCATGGAGGCCCCATGCAAACGTAGCCCACGGCACCCAAAGGATCTGCCACTAACGTCCTGGACCAGACGCCACAGCACACCCCAGAGGTGTGGAAGAGGTCAAGGGGAACACAAAGGAAATGAGGAAGTGACTTTACAAATGTAATGCAGTTATCAGAAGAAATTTTAGGTCCGAGCAGCTGTCATGCTCCAGAAAATGTGCGTCTGTGCAGTTAAAACAAAAACACCTAATTAGTGCTGAAAAATATAATTATGATAAAATCAAATTCATCATAAGTAATTATATGTTCACTCAGGTCCCCACATCTACAGCCCGAGCCTGGCGGTGTTGAGCGGTGAGCTGGCCACGCCCTTCATCCTGAGCACCACGGGCCACGAGCTCTTCCTGCGCTGGTCCTCTGACCACGGCACCAACCGCAAGGGCTTTCGCATCACGTACGTGGGTGAGTATCAAAGTATGTATCCCCCCCGATTGGTAATTCTTTCTCAGTCGCATGCGTGTCTCGCGTTGCGCGTCTGCATCTGTCTGTCCTGGCCACGTGTCCCCCATCCGTCCTGCCTGTAAGCTCATGACGTCTTTCCATTTGTTAAGTGTTTTGTGCTTGTGAATGTCTTCTAGATGTTACAGTAACATGCCAAGATAAACGATTATGTATTACAGAACGTAATACAGAATATCACATGCACATTCACGCAATTAATGTTAGACTATAATTATAAAGTTAACAACGTAAAATATTTGTGTGTGTGTTTTACAGAAATGTAGTATATGTTATAAAGTCCGTTTTTATTTTATTCATTAGGACAACCTTATTCAGTGTTTTTTAAATTATATGTATCAATAATTCCATGTGTATTATCATTAATCAGGAGTGTACTAATTAATAATATTTTTCAAATTGGCTAAACACATTTGAGTCTTTTTTTTAAAAACTTTTTCTAAACACCATCAACTCTGTACAAATGTTCACACTTCTTGCAATTAATGATGAAATAAATACAGCATGCTTACATCACTTTGGTTCATTTCTACGCCGCACCAGAGCACTTCCAGTATATTTCTCAAGTCTGTGCGTTTATCTGTAGCGATGTACTGCAGCACCCCGGACTCTCCGCAGCACGGCTTCGTGGTTAGCCAAACCGGCGGCCACGTTAACAGCGTCGTGCGATGGGCCTGTGACCGAGGATACAGGCTGATTGGGAAAAGCATGGCCATGTGCAAGAAGACTGAATTCGGCTATCTGGCCTGGGACACCGCTGTGCCAGCATGCCAAGGTAGACAGAATTTACATTTTATTCATTGTCGTGTGACATTGAGTTTGTACCAAAATAGTCGAAAAGTATCCAAGGTGATAAAAACAAATAAATAATAATAATAAAAGAAAAGCACCAACATTTTTGGTATGTATGTCTAAATCAAGAACAAAATGTTTTTGAAGTCATTTTAATGAGTTTAAAGAATAAAAGCAGCATTCGGATATTCTGAGTTTAAAAGTCAGAATTCAAAAAAAAAAAAAGGTTAAGATTAAAGTCAGATTTCTGAGACAAAAATCCAAATTCTAAATTTTAAAGTCAGATTTCTGTAAAAAAAAAAAAAAAGTCAGAATTCTAAATTTTAAAGACAGATTTCTGATATAAATTCAAAATTCAGTAAAAAAAAAGAAGTCAGAATTCTGAGTTTAAAGTCAGAATTCCGAAAAAAAAGTCAGAATTTAAAATTTTAAAGTCAGATTTCTGAGAAAAAAGTCAGAATTCTAAATTATAAAGACAGATTCCTGATATTAAAGTCAAAATTCAGTATAAAAAAAAAAAAAGGCAGAATTCTGAGTGTAAAGTCAGTATCTTGAAAAAAGTCTAAATTCGAAGTTTGAAGTCAGAATTCTGAAAAAAAAGTCTAATTAAAGTCTAAATTCTGAAATTAAAATCAGATTTCTGAGAAACAAGTCAGAATTCTAAATTCTAAAGTCAGATTTCTGATATTGAAGTCAAAATTCCGGAAAAAAATATTACAATTCTGTGTTTAAAGTCTAAGTTTAAAGAAGTTGGGGTGAAGCTGAATTAAAGTCAGATTTCTGAGAAACAAGTCAAAATTCTGAGATCAATGTCAGAACTCAAATATTTTTGTAAACGGTGGCTCTAATCCTCTTTTCTACAGTAAGTTCACTCCTCTAAGATCGTCATGTTTTTCTTGAAGCATCAGAGATGCTTGAGGTCATGAAACAGTAAAATGTGTTCACAGTTTTATTTTAATGCTTTCAGGTTCCTGCACTCAGTTCCCCAGCCCTGTGAAGAGAACATGCACTTTCTATAAAAGACAATATCAGTGTGAAAATGAATACATAAGCTCGTGCGAGTTGTTATCATGCAAGAGAAATGAACTTTCATGTTAAAGGTCCGGGTCATGAACCCCTGATGTACAGTGTAGCTCTGTGAATAGTTTATCTAACAGTAGTTACATCTGAGGTCTGAATGCGGCTGTGTGGACGGGGGGGTTAAAAACTTTTGCACTTTATATAATGTGTTCAGAACTCTGAGTTAGCAACTCTTTAAAAGTTGTTAAACTTGAAGACAAGACCAGATTGACTGTAATGTGACGTGACGCGTCGACTCCTAACCCAGACCCCATTCGAGGGGTTTACTGGGCGACTTATCAACGCGGGAACAGATCTCAAGTGTCAAGTGGCGACAGCAGGCATCAGTTTCGCCTTTGTTCCTTCTAATTAATACTGTTAAACAACAAAGCGCTCCTCTGTCTGAATGTGCCGTTATTAGCATGCTGCGCGAGATCCATTGTTGCTTTGATTTATTTCATTAGATTTTAGTGCTCAATAATTGCGCATCTCATTATGACCCGTACGGCTTATTGATGTCCGCTTTGAACAAGCTCCAGCTCCGGTTCAGCTTCCCCTGACTTAATTAAACAATATGCTGGCTAATCAGAGCCTTGTTTCAATCAAGTCATTTTTTTTCTTTTTTTTACTACATCATTTAAAGGTGAAATGCACCAGGGGCGGGGTGAAGCTGAATTAATAGCTAAGTGCAGTCAAAAGTTCAGTATCAAGCTTTTCTCACTGATTTAAACAAGTGGTCGCTAGGAAATGTTTCACCATGGTGCAGTTTAAATCAATACCATTGACTTGCTGGCTGAAGAAGTGACATTTCAGTGACCAGTGATATCAGTGTGGATAATTGGACACTGAGAACCCACGTGTATTTGATTCCGGATGATCAAAATAGATTTAAAGGTGACCTACTGTATTACGCAAAATCTATTTTTGATCATTTTTCCAGACATCCACATGGAGACTCTATTATAGATAAAAAAAAAAATTTTTTTGAAAGACGTTTTCTTTTATCTTGTTTTATTTTTAATCAGAAATTATTCTTGAAAACTGAATTTCAGATTTCCCACTTATTATGACGTCATCGCAGGCAAGTAAAAGGACAGGGGGGACAATTTTCATAGCCCATCCTCTGGCTCGTTTTAGAATTTTTAAACACATCTCGTTTTCTGTTTTCTGATTGGCTAGAAAAATGCACTTCTGCAAAGGGGGTGGTGCATGTAGGTGCAGGAGCTCATTTTCGTTTAAAGCTAAACATCAACACACACAATTTGCAGATGTCTAAGGCTTATGTTAATTTGTTAAACAAATAAATGAAAGAGTATGATATGGTACAGTAAAAAGAAGTGTAATCTCCAAACAGACATTTATAACTCAGTGTCCATATATTTACAATATTCACTATATTTTACATTCATGTCCCCATAGTACACTCAAAATCCAAGGAAATGTAATTATTATTATTATTTTTTTTTTTTTTTTTTTGCATATCTAAATTGAAAGCATGAAAAGATTCTTTCAACAAGCATTTTCTCCTAATCGATAGTTGAATACCTGGTCAATCAATAATCGACTAATCGCTTAATTATTAATAGTAACAACGTGCACATTTTTTTTCTAGTGGCACAATATCAACAAAATAGTCATATGGTTTAATCAAAACAGAACAAACATTGAGAAGAATTAGTTTAACGAACTGTAGTGGATCCATGATCCGTATGAATCAGCCCCCACGGTTTGGCACGCACGTGACCCGCGGATAAATTTCAAAGTTTACTCATCGCAGTGTGAAATGAACATTACTGCCACTGAGTTACATTTGGGCCTCATTACTGAGCGAAAACTTTGCATAAATTATATTCTCGCTTGCTCAAACTCTCTCTCTCGCTCTCTCACCTGCACACATGCTCTCATGCTCTGTGCTCCAGGGTTGCCAGATCCATCTGTTAAAAAAAACAGCTAGACATTGCTGAAAACCCTGCCAAAAAAAAAAAACACCCACAAATAATAGCATCAATACTAGAACCTACTGTATACTATCTGTAGATCGACTATCTATTTGCATAATTCTTTCAACTCACAATATTTATTCAGTGATCAGTTTGGTGGCTCAAGCTGAACGTGGGCATGGTGCCCTCCTCATTCTTTGTTCTTCACTTTTTTCAGTCTTTATTTACTTGTACGTTCTTCTCTTCACTGTTCTTCACAAAGCAATGATGTCAGCGGTTTACTTCCACAGCAATCAGCCCTGTTTTCTGCGAGCACTATACTACACTATACTATACTATAGCTGTGCTTGTTTGTAGTTTCTGTAATAGAGTCCATCAGGTTTGCATGTTTGCGATGTGTTCAGCAGACCTCTCATGCTGTTCAATCCATCCGCACTTAACTGACTGTTTTTTCCCCTCCCCCTCCAGACAGGCAGTGACAAAAGCTTATAACACAGTCCTTTTTTTTTTTTTTACTGCACACTAGCCAGGACTTGGGTCCTCTTCTATCCAGTGCTCTTTTGTCTGTAATAATAACCGCCTGTAAATCCGCACCCCTCTAGACTTTTAGTAAAAATGCTGTCGTTTACCTGAACTGGTCCTCTGTGCGCTCTTTGGGCTCTTTGGCCGGTTCATCTTTAAGTATAACACGTTGGGTAAGAATGGCACCGCTACTCGCTTGTTGTTGATCAGCGTCTACAAAACGTCAAACTGACATTTCGCTCATAGTGTTAGCATTGCTTAGGCTGTAGCTAGCACATGCAGCAGCTGCTCTTTTACCTTATCTTCGGTGGAAGTCGACGGGTTCTGAGCAGTCTGGGTTGTTTGCAGCAACTTGTAACCTTTGGATACCTTTAAAAGTGATGCTATACACAGCTAAGGTAGCTTAATGTTATTTTTCACAGTGTTATACCAATTCTTTCACTCATCAGTCTCTTGTAGTGAGGACAATTGTAGTGGGGACTGAGGGGGGTTTGGTGGGTATATGCTGAGACACTAGTTATTCATGAATTATATACACTACCGTTCAAAAGTTTGGGGTGACTTTCTAACTCCATGATGGTTCCTGATTTTTATTTCTTTCTACAT
>JAQMYJ010000019.1:2074870-2086376 GCA_030014305.1 Clarias laeviceps | reverse complement strand
AGATCTGTAAAGTTATTTGGATTTTTACAACATTATTGTTGAAATACACAGTCCTGAAAAAGGGACGTTTCTTTTTTCGCTGAGTTTATATATATATATTTACAATTAACATAAATAATTTTATTTAAAAATATATATATAGATAATGCCACTGTGCTTCTTTTTTGTCTGTTTTGTTTTGCTCTTTCTTCCTACATGGGGCAGCTTAATTCCTACCCCAATGCGCGGGGCTGTGTTAGCATGTTGTTACAATACCACTTCTATCCACTAGGCAATGATAGCATTATGGGGCAGTGTTTTTTTTTATTCATTATTGTTTATCTCTCAAAAGGAATAATTAGTATTTGAATGGAAATTAGGATGTATAAGGTTGTGAATAAGGGCTTTATAAAGTATTCTGTGTTTCAGAGGTGGATTGTGGGCACCCCGGCGTGCCGCCTCACGCCCTCCTGATCGGAGATAAGTTCACATTCGGCTCCACCATACGCTACACGTGCATGGGAGGACGACGTCTGATCGGAGACGCCGCACGGACCTGCCAGCTCACCGGCCACTGGAGCGGCTCCCTGCCTCACTGCTCAGGTCCGACTTCCTTTCTAGGGCATGCAAAAGTTTGTGCACTCCTAACCGTGCTTATTCCAGAATTAATCCCACTTTCAGCTCCATTCTTCTGGTAAGTCTTTCTACTCAACTTTGGAGCATCAGAAACTGGCATCAGTTCCCGTTCAACTCAGTAGGGTAGAGTGGAATTGACATCAGGGATCTGTCCAGGACACTCGGGTTCTTCTAGTCTCTAGACTAGGTGCTCTGGGTGATGGCGACAACTGATTGGGGAAGAACCACATACAGTACAGTATGACTGCGCCTTTCCACAAACCTTTGATAGGGAATTACTGTTGATATCTTACCACACGACAGGCTCATCATATCATACAGTACATGTTATACTTCATCAGCTCAGTTCAGATTGTTAATAAATCAGGTTCCTGCTGCGGGTTCGTTCCCCTTGAGCTGCAAGGAACAGCACAGATTTGTATGATTTGCTCACGCCTGTTCTACGTTTCTATAGTAACAGCTCAAAAGGGTGTGTATGATGAACAGATTGAAAGTAATGTAATATTTACGTATTATATTTATATACAGAGGTGTTCTCGCATTCCTAGAAGGAATCTCATTAGTTAATAGAAGGACAGAACAGGTACATGAATACTAGCCCGATCCATAGTCCGTTCCCCGAATCTTCACCTTTTCACACAACGTGAGAACAATTTGAAAAACATCCCGATGAGGATATAAAATAAAGCTGTTCTGTCTTCTTTCTTTCAGGATTTTTTTTTAGTCACTTTCTTCTCGTGAACTCAGCACGTGACTGGAATACATTAAACGTGCAAAGTTTGTAAGCTCGCAGCTTTGTGTATTCGAGCATTCCGCGCGTTATTTCCCGCTGTTTGCTCTCCGTGTAGTAATTAAACGCATTTGAGTAATGGCTCCTGTCTGTGTTTACGAAGCTCACACTTCTAAGTCCATTTGTCTAATTGATTGACCGTCTCTAATTCCCGACGCAGTTTCGCCTTGATCTGTTCTCATTTTAACCGCGGATGCTGTAAAAACCAATTTGCGTTCACAACCTGACATACATACGCCCCCCTCCCCACCCGCATCCGCACATTCTCTCTGTCTCTCTCTCTCTCTCACACACACACACACACACACTCACATACACACTCCCTCATCATCTCCATCTCTTTATTCCGCCGTCCGTCTCTCCTTCCATCCGTCTCCGCACACCCAGCTGTTTCCCTCGATTCGCACATCTGCCGTTTCTGACCTCGTAACCAGAAGCGTTTCATCTTTTTCTCTCTCCGCCTCATTCATCAACCCCGTCACGTTCTCGCTGGATCTAGACAGGAGGGAACGAGGGAACCGTTCTCGCGAGATTCGCCCCTCTCTTCTTTTTAGCTTTAATCCCTTACTATTAAGTCTCATGCCACGTTTTCATACATTTCCATAGTTTCTTTTTTTTTTTTCTTTTTTTTTCTTTCCCCAAAGCCGTGTCTGTTTGGTTTACGGTGATTGCTGTTCTTGGAATCCCAGGTTGTCTTAAAAAATAAAATAAAAAGGGGTCTTGGGCTCACTTCAACCTTGGATTGAATTACTTCCTGTTTTAAGATGATGCTATGGAGGCAGTTGATATGATCACTGGATATATGGATGCAGAGGACGTTTAATTAAAGACGCATGGGCAAGAAGAATTTGATGCAAAGGCTTCACTCGAATAACTGAATTCGAAGCAAAAATTCATAGATTTTTGTTTTTTGAAGGCGGGAAGCTTAAGGAAAGAAAATGAAACGCAACGACAGAGTTATTTGCCACCAAGAAAAATGATGTTTAAAATAATATATTGAAAATAAGTAGAACGCGTGGGAGTGGTGGCTCTAGGTTGTTGGTTCGGGGATCTGAGGGTCCGGGTTCGAGCCCCGCTTTCGGTGGCTTGTCACACCTCATACATAGTCCCAAGCCTGGATAAAAAACATGAGGGTTGCGTCCGGTGTAAAAACCTGTGCCAAGTTGTGTCTGGATCGGATGGTCCGCTGTGGCGACCCCTTGACCGAAGCAGCGGAAAAAGAAAGCTAATTAGAAAATCTAGTGGCTTCCATTTTGCAAAAATGCATTCACGATCACAGACAAAATCAATCCACACTCTCTAACAATGTCTTCTATGATGCAATAACTGTTAACCAATAACCCCACCCACGGACGACCCCAGAAACGATCCAACTAACTAACATACCGCCTGGGTGTACAAAAAAAAAATCGAAATCCCATCTTCCTACAGTATACTCGCTCTCTCCTTCAGTGTTCCATGTGCACGTTTAATCCTGCTGTCTCTCTCGAAGATCCTTTCTCCCCTTAAGGCTTTGTTAGAGTTGTCCCATGTTTCACTTCTAAATCACACGCCTCGCTGACATGAACCTTGCCTCAGATCGAAGGACAGACGTCTACAGCAGAGGAGAAAGTGGGATCGATGCACAGCATGCGCGGTGCGCCGGAGTCCAGCTCACTTTCTCCTGACCTCTCGTCCCGTCACATAACAAGACTGGAAGTTTGATAAAGTCACGTTGGATAAAGTTAGCACGACGTGACGTATTTTCCTACACAGTACAAACACGAGATAAAAAGTCTTCTTTTTTTAATTCGTTCCTGTGCTTAAGAATTTCAGGTGATAATCATGTGATGAAACTCGTCCACACATGATGGACAATAAACCCTGGGAGATGTTAAGCTTGAAAAGAAAAGTGAGGAAATGCAGACAGGGTCATTTCAGGACTGATGCTCAGTACGTGATAGGTTAAGATAACCAGCAGCTCAGTATAAGCACCTTTCTTGAGGCTCTTGGTGGCTTGACAAGTCTTCGTATCCCGTAGTCATGAGTCTGAGGATGTGTGTGTGTGTGTGTGTGTGTGTGTGTGTGTTTTGGCTGCCGGCCCTGGCGCTTGTCATGTCACTCTTCCTGGTGCTGATGTTAGGCAGCTGGTGCTCCAGGGTCAGTGGTGCCCATGTAAGAAGACGAGACTCCCACGAAACCAGCGGCAGCAGACGGCGGGTTAGAAGTCACTTCTCACTTTGCAGCAAGAGGTCAAAGGCTGCTCGATAGCAAGATGTCGGAAGTTTTGGAGATGTTCAGTAACACTCAAGTTCAAATGTTAGATCTACTGTATACTGTATGGTGCAAAAGTCTTATAGTCACTATATTTTTTTCATATTAAATTTAATTAAATGAGGTAGATTGAATAAAAGAAATGAGAGGAGACTGGAAAGTACCTAAAGATCGTTCTGCGTCATCCTGTATACGGGGTATAAACTCATTCACACACACACTACAGGCAATTTGGGGAGCGCCAATGAGCCTTGTCTGCATGTTTTTTTGGACTGTGGGAGGAAACCAACCAAGCAAGTTGAGAACATGCAACCTCCGTGCATGCAGACCTGAGGTGGGAATCGAACCCGGACCCTGGAGGTGCAAGGCGACAGTGCTAACCACTAAGCGACCTCATTTTCCCTCTCATCCGTTCCAACCACTCAGCATTCAGCATCATCAGTAGACTAATCACCGGCCTGATCATCTGTCAGCATCTGCACCTGATTTGTGCTTTAAGGTTTTTTTTTTTTAATGTTTGAATTATTCATACTGTAGATCACTGTGTGGTGTAACCGGAAAAAAAAAAACTTTTACCTGAAACTGCTCAGGTACAAAAACATCCCTTTAGGAAGCCTGGAGAAGACTGCAGTAAAAAATACGAAATAAGAAAGTTGGCTCATAAATTCTGAAGAAATGAGTGGGGGTCGAGACTTTTGCACATGAGATTCTGAACTGAACCTGCTATTTTGGTTTAAATATCTTTTTGCCTTCCACAGTATACCGCAGGGGTACAAAAAGTGAAGTCTTTCAGTCATCGTGCTGCTGTAAGGAAGTTTTATTTCCAGAACAACTCAGCAACCTCACAACACCCCAAGTTCAAAATCCTAACATCTCGCCTCGGGCGTTGGGACTTGATTACAGTTTAAGAGGAAGAAATGCAAATCCAAGAGTTCTGGATGCTGATACGGACATTTTAGGCATTAACCTCTGACTCCTTGTCCTTAATTCAACTCGGAACATACCGCTGTTCTAATATCGTCAGGACGGCTCTCCGGCTTCGCTCAGAAAGTTAAAGAAACTGTGAGGAGGAGGAAGAGGAGGAGGAGAAGGGAGAAGAGGAAGAGGGAGAGAGCTAGTTGACAGAAAAGGTATGTTATTAGTAAGGCTTTGAAAGAGGGCGATGACGAAGAGTCAGGGAGAGCTCAGGAACGGGGAATGGACCGGAACGAAAGAGACTAATGAGCTGAAAAAAAAAAAAAAAAAAAAAGTCTCCGCCGTGTTTCTCCCCCCCTCTTTCTCCCTGACAGGTTTGTTCTGATTGGGTGGCATTGGGTTTGTTGGAGACGCAGTGTCCATGCAGAGCAGGACCAGTGTGTGTGTGTGTGTGTGTGTGTGTGTGTGTGTGTGTGTGTGTGAGCGCTTCCCAGCTTCCTATGAGAATGCCCCAGATTTCTAACAGCGTGAAGACTAAAGAACACTGAGCTCATAGAAATAACAGTTACGGTCATGTGAATCATTTAGGGATGAGCCTGTAACATGTCTGTTGTAAGTGTAGCCGGGAAAAAGTGTGCAGATTCAGGAGAAAGATATTTATTTCCTTGCGTTTGTCCACATACAGCATAATGAGCGCATTATCTGGAACGGTGATAAAAGTGCTGTTGTTGGTTCGAGGTGAATTAAAACCCGAGTAGCACAGATCCGTGCCGGAAACACAGCATCGGTCAAAGACCAATAAAATATATACAGTATATGTGGAAGCTTTGTTGGTATGTTTTAACGGGGAGGATTCAGACTTCAAAGTGTGCATTTGGGTTTTTCGGATAAGTCAGGTAGAACAAAAGTCATCATTACGTTTATAATGTGTAAATTTTGCTACTACTGGAATTTGGGAATGACGTCATGAAAATGCAGGACTCTCAAAATGAACATATTATTGATATATATATATTTTTTTTTTTTTTTTTTTTAGGTCAAAGAAACAACCAAAAACAACCATAAAAACACAAGACCATGTGTATCTGTACTATTTCTTTGCCTTTCTGACCCTTTGTTTGTAGTAGTGATGGGTCGTTCATGAACGATTTGTTTCCTTTTGAACGAGTCTTTAACGTGTCTCAGTAGAATGAGACGTCTCACAGAGTGATTTGTTCATTTTCTACTGGACGCGCATGTGCAAAGCATCGCAAAACCTCCGTAGGTTATGTACAGGAAACAGAAATGAGTCTTTAGTCCGAATCGTTCGTTCTTTCGTCACGTGACTCCTATAGACGCTCAGCAGTGCAATAAATTTAAAAGAAAGAACGATTCGGACCAGAAGATATAAAAGTTGAGCTGCTCATTCTGTTTGTTATAATATGTCCTTAGCTACATTGTAATAACTTGTAATTTAAGACGTGTTGGGAGGTCTTTTTATTGAAAATGTAACATTTTATTTTATTTCTGATTAAAAGAATGGAAATGAACTAAATGACTCAATAAAAGATTTGTTCATTTCGATGAACGAGATTCAAAAAACCGAGTCACTAAAATGATTCAAACTTCCCATCACTAGTTTGTATAGTTGGTTAAAATAAATTAAATTCAGTTCATCATGTTGCCTATTACTGTACATGTCACTCTATACTGCACAATCCTGATCCCTATATACTGTATGTTTATTTAAAGAAATTGCAACAGCAAAACAAATAATGGCTAAAATGCTCTAAGCTTGAAGGGCTACGTACTAAATATATGTCAAAAATTAGGTTGAGGAAGTTACGCGTATTCAGAATCGGGTTACGCACACACTTAAGGTAATTTTCCATTCTTTTCATTTAGGTCGTGTATATAAAACCTATTTGTGTTCCATGAGTCAAGGCATCTTGGGCAGGGTTTTTCAATGGTATCCAGACCACCACCATACACCTTTAAACACTGCTGTAAAAGAAAAAATTCAGGGATAGAAAATACAGACTAACGGAAGAAACTTAACCGAACAGGTTCTCTGGGACAGCCATGACCTGCGAATTACATGCTTATACGTTTAATATTGACCCCCGGAACGCACTCCAAAGACGACCCGCATTCGCTAAAATCCCCGTGCTCATTTCCGTGGCTGAGAACCGAGCGAGTGTAAGTGTGCCGTGTATTTATAAGGAGAAGCCGAATTAGCCGGAGGATGAGGACAACTCTGCGGTGCGTTCATGCTGTTCACGGGCCTGCAGCGCTTACAAATTAATTACAGGCTAAATTCCAGTCCTGCGTGTGAAGCGTGCGAGCCGGATGCCCTCCGAGAGCCTGAATGTGTGATTAAGCAGCTTTTTATGCGGGTCATGTGACCGGAGGGTGACTTATTTCTGGGTACTGCTTAACACAGAGGACTGGTGGGAGTCGTTTATGGTGTTTAGCGTTATGATGGAAATTGGTAGATTTGTGTTTCTCACGGTGTCGTTTCTAAAAAGGGTTTTCTCTCCTAATCCTGCGAATTTACTGTACAGTATATTCCCTGCTGATGTGCATAAGTTTATGTAATTGCTTCTCCTGATGGTTTGAGGATTCTGCAAAGCTCATGAGATGAACATGTGCAAGGATAAATTGCCAGGATTTATTTTTTTTTTTCTTAATAAAATAGGGTCCAAAATGATCTTACGTTGTTGTTGTTGTTGACAAAGTGCATAATGTGAATTCAAGTATATGTAGACATTATGTAAGAGCATGTGGTCATATCAAACAGGAAGTTGACCCCAATAATCTTTGGGTTCGTACTGACAGGAAGACTAACTATATAAATCATTCTTTATATCCGTAGTGAACAGAAAAAACATCTCAGAACACATTAATTTGATAGTAAGGATGTACAGTATGCTTCAACTGAATATGAGAAAAAAAATTTCTTTCACATGCTGAGGATTTCAACATCAACAAGAAAGTTTAGAAATTCCAAAACTGTCCTAAGATATATTCATATAGTAGCTTAACAACTATAAATGGTGGTGCTGAAGTACATAATACATCAATGTTTTAAAAACACTATCAATACAATCACATTTCATAAAACATTTTCATCAAAGACATTTAGCAAAAAACAAATGAAATTTATAAAATGAAATTTATAAAAATTTATAAAATTCATAAAATGAAATTTCGCAAAACACAAAAACATTTCATAAAACACAAAAACATTCTGCAAAACACAAAAACATTTTGAAAAATACAACCACATTTCATAAAACACAAATATATTTTAAAACACACACACACACACACACACACACAGAAACATTATGTAAAACACACCCCCTTTTCACAAAACACTTGAAAAACAAACAAAATTCCAAAAACAAAAATACAGTTCCACAAACAAAACCATATTTCACAAAACACAAACTCATTTTGCAAAATAAAAAAAAAGCATTTAGCATAATACACAAAACAGAAACGAAACACTGATAAATCTTTCTACCTTGATGGTGTCCAAGCAGTAGTGAAACACTGGGAAAAGTGCATTAGTGTAGCAGGAGATTATATAGAGAAATAAAGGGAGTTTTTACTCTCATAACTGTGTTCTCTTATTTTCAAAAGTCCCTGTTTGACTTGAACACCCTTGTATTTTTTTTTCTCTGACACTATCATAGTTAATTATTGCTGTAAGTCTATTTTTTTGTTCTATCTCTTAACAAGTTGTTATTCCTATGACCAGTGGGCGTGGCATTCAACATGTTCTACGAAAAGTAATTATCCATAATTTTGTCTCCATAAAGGATCTGTCAGGAAATGTTTTATTAAATATGACTAACATTTATTGTGTCTAATGTGACAGACTTTATGACCTTATACATTACAACATTATACCGTGCATACCGTAAATATTACAACTCATGACACACACTATAAAGCGTTATTACATGATCATTTCAGACTCGGAGTGCTACTGAGTTTCATATTTTTTTTGCTAATATATTTTGCATAAATAATTTATTTTGCATTATTAAGCCGGGAATGATGAAACTAACAGATTTTATGAAAATGCTTCTGCATCATGCATCCCTTCAGCAGTGCTGGTTTTTATCCAAACTGCTAAAACTTGTGCCTTTGCTCGGATTCCCAGCGGGCAGCTCTGTAGGAACGGAGGAATGTCCGGAACAGAAATCCTCCGAGATTGGCACCTGCTGTCTATCCAGGCAGCCAATCCATCCGAGACTTAATCCCTGACAAGCGAAGCACGAGCAGCTCAGAGCTCTGGAGTCTTAGCCTTCTGGATCACTGACTGTTTAACAAGAAAGACACAAAACTCTGATGCGTGTTTCTTAATTAATAGCTGTTTAATCAAAGTGTTTGTTCTTGTTTGCGTCAGGATATATTGGCACCCTTAATAACGTTTTCATTTGACACGATATTTAAGAAAATGATTAACAAAGATTTTTTTTTTTTAATGGTTTTGACATTTTTTACAATTTCATAATGAATAATTAGCAGAAGAAACACCATCCTCCACACTGTAGTATTCCATTATGCTCGTGATGAAAGAGATATTTTACTGTAATGTAATGTAATTTAAAATGAAACATTTTAAAATAGCAATAATAATAATAATAATAATAATATTTCTTTAATAAAATGAATAATTGAAATTATTCTTTTCTTTTTGCTTTTAGTAAAGAATATGCAAAGGGTATCAAAAGGTTTTATAAGATTAGCTCTCTTAACAAGCTCTGTTTTTTTTGCCCTACATCCTCCTATCCTCCAACACCTTTAAACCTGGCAGTAGAATTCCCTATTGGTGGTCTTGGCCCCTGGAGACGAATTCTCAATGCACAATGCCTCAAATGTCAAAGATGCTGATGAGCATGCACTTGGTTGAGCTGCAGACCTGTCTCTCCCTTTTTGATCGTGGAGGAGTCGTGGAAGACTGTTGCCTGGTCTCAGGCTCGTACCAGTACACCCAAGTTTCATTACCGGTAATGATCCTCAACATGAAGGACGGGGCATCCACAGCACGCTGATGTAGTTCTTGGCAGACTTCGACATGATGTTCCTTCTGTTCCCGGGTCAGCAGCCTGGAGACGAACTTGGCAGCAACACGGCGCATGTTTAAACCACACGTGAGGATCGCCTGGACTGTTCCGTATGACACAACGGCAGCAGTGATGTGGATTGTTCTCCAACCATCATCATACACAGGTTGCCAACATTTTTGGGGGGTTGAGCATGTCTGAGGTCTTCCTGATTTCCGCTGATGTTTTTCCACTCTTGCCGCTGAAATCACAGACGTGACAATGCACACATGGTCATTAGAGCACCAGTTGCACAGCTCCTGATGTACACAGGACGATGTCTTTTGGCACACTGACTTATGAAGATCGGCGCTCCCTGTGACTGTGCGTGCAGCCTTGTGCTGCCATCTGTTGGTGGGTTACAGAACTAGTTTTTGATACCATGAGCATGCACTTGGTTGAGCTGCAGACCTGTCTCTCCCTTTTTGATCGTGGAGATGACGGGCTCTTCCACGGTGAAGACTGTTGCCTGGTCTCAGGGTCGTACCCGTACACCCATGAAGATGAATGGCTAATGCTAATGCTGACAACAATACTTTTGACATTGATGTGGAAACTAACAGGGAGAACAATAACAGTAAAGACACAAGACGAGACCAAAGTAAACCCAGACTTTAAATAGACAAACTGATGGATCTCAGTAAGGTGCAGGTGAAGGCAATCAGGACAATGTGACTGTGAAGTGCATGCTGGGACATGGAGCCAGAAATCAAATGTCAACACACCGCAAGAGGCGTAACAGAACACAAAAGTCAACAATACAAAAAACAGATACAAATACAGGAGAGGATCGTGTGAAAATATACAATTTAATTAGTTTCATATACTAATAATAATGATAATAATAATAATAATTATTATAGTGTTGTCATTGTTATATTAATAGTAATAACAATAATACTAACAAGAGGAATATATTTCATACAATTGAATGTGCTTTACAAAAATGGAAATGCAATAAAATAATTAGCATAAGGAAAAAAGAATGAAATAGTGAAAGTAAAAATATAGTAGAAGAAAATTTATAATTCTCAAAAGAAAAAAAAAATTAGGATAAAAGAATAATTATGAACTGGGGGTTCACTGCATGAATCAACCTCTGTAATTATTTTTTATTCTCAATTAAATCTCAATTTATTATTTAGCCCCAGTGAATTCATCACCAGATTTTTTTGTCTGAACAATGTGTTATGATATGTCACCCTCCTTAAGCCCCTTTTGTGCATCCCGCAGGTGTGTGCAGGTGTGTGTAAAGGGTGAAATTGAGCTAAATATTCTCCTTGTTATATAAATATGACTTTAAAGAGAGGGGGAGGGAGGAAGTGTGTGTGTGAAGGTTCTACCTGGAACAACTTGTATTTATATAAAATAGGTCATGTAGACCCGTATAGAGTGCACATGTCTGTATGATGAACGAGCGTGCTAACGCGTGTGTGTATGTGTGTGTGTAGGTGAGACAGCAGGTGAGTGCGGTGACCCCGGAACACCAGCTTACGGCACACGGGAAGAAGGAACCTTTCATCAGCGTGTTAAAGTTCGCTTCACCTGCGCCACGGGCCACACGCTGTACGGCTCGGCCGAGCGCATCTGCTTTCCCAACGGCACCTGGTCGGGAAAACAGCCCACCTGCAAACGTAAGACCTTCTCCACTCTGTCTGTGTTTCTGTGTCAGGTGTGAATATAAATATATATATATATATATTCAATTCAATTCAATTCAATTTTATTTGTATAGCGCTTTTAACAATTGGCATTGCCCCAAAGCAGCTTTACACAATCAAAAGAATTATTTAAGTTTGTATGGAATTTGAATGTGTATGAATCAAAATGGTCA
>JAQMYJ010000019.1:2048483-2074770 GCA_030014305.1 Clarias laeviceps | reverse complement strand
GGTCAGACAGGTCCGGAGGGCAGAGGGAGTCTGGATCACTGGCAGCTCAGGAACGACATGTGTAGCTCGACAGAGAATATATGACTTCATTATTTTTCTAAAAACATATCACATAGGGAGAAAAAAAATAATTATCTTGCTTTTCTAATAATGTACCCTGAGAACAATTTCTTCTATGAACTGCTTGAGTTTAATGTTAAACAAGTAGTTAAGAGATCAACCAGAAAAAAAAAAAATAATAATAATAATAATAATCTCACTGATTTTAACTGCTACTCCGGTGTGAAAGCTCTCGATTATCCTTACAGACATCATAAAGAGACATGGGGGAGTAAAGAAAGTAGTGTTTTTTCAGGAAATAACTCAAAAGTTTTGCTGAACCTCGCACTACTTGAGCTTTTACCGCATTGGTGAGATTCTATCCAGGTCAGGGGTAAAAGAAGAATATTTTCTAGAATCAATTTGTTAGCAGGCTTGTGTTTTTAAGGTAAGGTTCATTATACACTATCAGTCAAAAGTTTGATTCATTTCTAAATTGCTGTAAAACAATACTGAAGGCGTTTATTCAAAATCTGCAATAATCTCCTTTGAACAGTTGATACTGAGATGTATCTGCTACTCATGATCTGTAAATCCTTCTTAACGGCTCTAATCTGAGGTGCTGTTTGTTAATTGGTGATTTCTGAGGCTGGTGACTCTACATGAACTTCTCCTCTGCAGCAGAAGTAAGTTTTGGTCTTGCTTTCCTGGGGAGGTCTTCATGAGAGCCAGTTTCATCATGGCGCTTGTTAGGTTTTGCAAATGACACTTGACAAGACGTTTTTTTTTTTTTGCAAGAGCTGATCCAGAACATCTGACTTTCGGCCCTAAAAAAAAAAAAAAAAAATGACTTGTTGTTGCTGTAGGCATCATGGTGGTTTGTGTTCATGTAGTTTGTATGTTCTCCCCGTGCTTGGTGGGTTTCCTCCAAGTACTCCAGTTTCCTCCCACAGTCTGAAGACACGCAGATTAGGCTAATTGGAGTTCTGAAATTGCCAGTAGCGTGTGGATGAACGTGGGAGTATATGTATGTGTGTGTGATGGATTGGCACCACGTCCATGGTGGACCCCACCTCATGCCCAAAGTCTCCTGGGATAGAGTGCATGCGGCAGCCTTTAGTAATTAATCCAGAAGATTAACTGGTAAGGTATCACACAAGAACTCATTATCCACTACTATATAACAGGACATTATAGTATAATTATAGCGATTATAAAATGGGATTAATGTAAAATTAGTTGTTTTACTGTCCTGCTAACATGTGTATTTTGCTTGCATCCTTAGCTGCAGATTAACTTAAGGGAATCACTAATTACAGCTATTTTAGTGACCATTCGTGCTGCTTTGGTGCCCAATTTAGAGTGAGATCTAATGGGAACTAGGAAGCAAGCAAACACAGCCTACCCTTCGCACCATGGCTAATTTGCATGCCTGAGTTCCTGTCAACAAAGAAAAAAGGAAGAAAGTCTATGAGATAAGTCTAGAGAGAAATTTCACACATTAATATGCAGTTTGTGGGAATAATTTTTCATTAATTTAAAATTGATTTCTGTGTACATTTTGAGCATTTATTAGATACCCTTAATCAGAGCAACTGGAAAAGTGTCTACACTGCAGATGCCAGTTCTAGAACAAAGACTGTAAGCTACAGTATGAATTAGAAATAGAACAAAAAAAGAAAAGTCTAAAACCCAGTTAGAGTAAAAGGTGGTACAGCAGAAAGAATAGTACCAGCAAGAAGAGAAAAAAAATCTATTCATTTCTTCGCTTAATCACATCCTGGTTATTTGTTACATAAGTATGTAGTTTTCCATCCAGCTCCATTATGCGAGTTTGAAAAAAAAAGCTAATAAAAAAGCACCTGAATGGAAAGGCCCAAAACCCTATTGGGAACAAAAAGAAAAAAAAATCACAAGCCACCAGAGCGAGCTACAATTGAGACAGGATACAGCTAAGTAATAGAGAGTCAAAGGTCTTGCTCAAGAACCCAACAGAGGCAGCTTGGTGCTGCTGGCATTTGAACTCATGACCTTCCACGCCGCAGCTCAAGTGGACAAAAGCCCAAGGTGTAAACACTGGACTACTGAGAATGATATGAGTTGAAAAGGGGAAAGCATGATGGGCTTCAGGTTTTGAATAAACAGTGACTTATCAAGATGTATCTCAAGATACTGCATACAGTATCTGAACGCAAACATGGGCAATGGTTTGGACGGAAAATAATTTTTTTGATTTAGTGAATGAAAGCAACCTAAAATGCAGTCTGAGGATGCAAACCATACAAGGAGAGTCAGGATGCAGGGAAAAATAAGTGGACAATAAGAGACAAGGTTCATAAACCAAAGAAACTAAGAAGCTAATGATTAGTGAGTGGGTGTGAATGAGTGAAACTGGAGCTGATGAAATAACCCTGTAAACTTGCCTTGGCCCCTTTCAGTATAGTATTTAACACAGCCATATAGTAGAGGCACCCCAGACTCCACCTTAAGGGTTACTCTTTTAACATTTTAACCTGAGTAAAGTTTTCTGAATAATCCTTTGGATGGACAAAGAGATTAAATCGATATAAGACTCCACCTTGACCTGAAGTTATTATCAAGGTCAAGGGCGATCCTGTTTAAAAATAGATACCTTGCCTTTCCTTACTTCTTATGTTCAGCAACTGGCCACTTGTCCGACTTGGTAAAGGCAAGGAAATCTTTTTATAAAGGTAATGGATGTAGTCCCCAAATCTATCTCAAAACACTATACACACAATCAGCCATAACAACACATTAACATTCATTAGGAATGATATACCATTGACAGGATTATGAACACCCAAGGCTCACCCATGCCCGTGAGGACTAAAGGCCAGCCGGCTTGCCTGATCCCACAGGAAGGCCAATGCAGCATATGTAAATCACAGAAAAAAGTCGAGCACCACAGCTTGCTGCACACAGGGCCCAGAAGGCATTGAACCCAAGGATACTCACCCAGCCCCCAAACTCTCCAGATCCCAGTCCAATCAAACACCCATGGGATGAGCCAGATAAACAACTCTGATCCAAGGAGGACCCACCCTACAACCCAAAGCACCCAAAGATCCCCTGATTCCAAACCCTATAGGACACCCCGAGAGGTAACACATAGAGTCATTCCCAAGGAGTCTGATCCAAGTCTGATCCAAGGAAGACCCACCCTACAACCCAAAGCACCCAAAGATCCCCTGATTCCAAACCCTATAGGACACCCCGAGAGGTCACCCCTAGAGTCATGCCCTAAGGGACCCTATAGGGGAACCTACACAGTACTAGGCAAAATATTTTGCATCAGTGTGGTCAAGCTTCAGCTGTGGAAAGAGCTGTCCTAGTCAGAAAGCATAGTAGAGAATCTCTGCCACACTCCTGAGATCCCACGATGTAACAGTGTGGCAGCAGGGGCACGGTTGATTCTCACCTTTGTTTTATGCGACAGCTAGTGGTAGTTTCCACATGTTTTAGACTTACCTTTGGTCCCAGCTCCTTGCCCTCGTGAAACCACTACCACCAAAACCGCAGGAACCACCACTCGCTATTCTAGGCAGCAGAGGTAACAATCAACACACGGTTCAAACTGTCCTCTCCTTCCGTATCTGACACTCGACCATGACCCTGCTACCACACTAGAGCATTATGGGATTTTAGGAGTGGAGCGGAGATTCCACACTACTGTACACTTCTAGATATGATTATAAAATGTTAGAGCTTACTAACTAGAGTGGTAGAATAGAAAGGGTTTGATTTGTGTAAATACTGCCCCATAATGCCTACTATCTGGTACTGCAGTTTTTTTGTTTGTTTTTTAAGGGAAGTGTACCTGAACATAACACTATTAATCTGAAGTTCTAAGACTGTATTATGAAGTTAGTGGATTTTTTTTTCTTCTTTTTTGCCTTCACTTGAAAAAAGAGTCCATAAAATTTTTTCCCCTTGCTCCGACACAGATTTACGCATTGTTAACGCTCTGACTCCCGAGGGTTACGGACTCTCTGGAGCCGAAGCGTTTTTGCCACATGACTTTGATCTAGCAGCATGTCTTGCATTAAATCCCGTCATACCCTGGGAGATTTCCTGACACATTTAAACCCTTGGATTTAACACTCGTGCTGCGTTCACTGTTTAGCCGTCAATCTCTCGGGCTAATAAAATTGCTTCCGATTTTATAGTAATACTGCCATCGTCGTCGCCGCCGTTGTTTGCGGTGGTGGTTTCGAAATAGCTTATATAGCACATCTACTGTATAGTGTTAGCTAGTCTTAGTGTAAAGTGGCCTAGCACCTAGTTTTCTACAGTCTACAATTTAAGTTGATTCAATTTAACAGGTAAAAAGTAAAAGGTTTAAGATCCGCTTTTAATAAAAAATAAACCGGATTAGCGAGTAAAGGTCGACTCGCGCAGCCTGTTCGTAAGTGACTCAAATGAATCGTGATGAGAAAGGACAAAGTGACGAGATGAAATTTGATTAACCTGAAATTATGTTGTTTTTCTCCCAAAAGATTCCTGAGAAGAAATTCCTGAGAGGAAGCTGTGCTACACAAACACACTGCTCGTGTTTTCCTCTTTCGCTCTCTCTCTCTCATTTGCTAACTTTCTATTAACCTTTCACTCTCTTCCTGTCGCATTGCTGCACTTCTCTGTAAAATTCCCAATGGTTCCCTCTAGCCATTTGTTTTCCTGTACCTTTACCTTATTCTATATCATTCCATTTATCTCTCTCTCTCTTTCTCTCTTTCTCTCATTATTCTGTTTCTGTATAAATCACTGTTTTCCATCTGTTTTCCATCTTGAACATCTCCATTTATATTCATTCCATTTCTTGCTCTCATTCCCTGCCTCAATCTCTCTCTCTTTCTCTCTCTCTCACTTTTCTCTTTCCCTGCCTTGCTGACAATCTCTCTTTTTTGTTCTTATCTTCTCTGCATCTCTCTCTCTCTATCTGACGATCTTTCTTCCTCTCTCGTTTTCTCACCTCCCTATCTCTCTCTCTCATTCCATGTCATCTCTTTCTTTCTGTCTTTCTTTCATTTAAAACTCTTCCCATTCCTGTCTTTCCTCTCACTCTCTCTCTCCTTGATGCTATTTTCTTTCTCTCTTTCGATCTCTATCATTTTTGTACATGCCATTCTTTCTTGCTCTTTCCATCTCTATCCCCCTCTCTGTCTACACCTTTCACAGTCTACCCCTTTCTCCCAGCTTCTACATTTCTTTCTCTCTCTACTTGTATATCTATCTTTCCATCACTCTTTTTCTCTGTCCCTCACTATTTTTTTCATTACTTCTATCTCTGCATCATTTCTCTTGCTCTGTCTACAACTTCTCTCCCAGCTTCAACATACCTCTCTCTCTCTCTCTCTCTCTCTCTCTCTCTCTTTCTCTCTCTCTCTCTACATGTATATCATTCTTTCCATTTCTCTTTTTTCTCTCATTATTTTTTAACTCCTACCTTTTCATCATTTTCTTACCTTCTCTCTCGCCCTGCCTACATCTTTCATTCGCTTTACCTCTTTCTTCCAGCCTCTACATACGTCTCTCTCTCTCTCTCCCCCTCTCTCTCTCTCTCAGTGAAATGCTTTATGACTATTTGTGATGCAAAAATGCATACTTGGACAATATAAAAATAAAAATAAAAAAAGTTATAACATCATATCTCTCTTTTCTCTCTCTCTCTCTCTAGCGGTTCAGTGTGGGAACCCGGGCTCTCCTGCTAACGGCCGCGTCTCCCGCGTGAACTCCACGTCTTTCTCTCATTCTGTTGTTTATTCCTGCTCTGATGGTTATCGTCTCTCCGGCACACCCTCGAGAGTCTGCCTGCCCAACGCCACCTGGTCCGGCTCCGAACCCAACTGCACATGTAAGCATCTCTCCGTCCGCGCTAGTTCAGCAGCTTGCTAACGACAAAGCAGCGGCATGCTAAATAACTCTCTAAAATATTGCCATAATAAAATGCACCACCCAGCGCATGAGATTTCATTTTTATGTCCTGCTTACCATCTATCACTGGTTATTAGCAATAAAAAACAGTATTTATGGAAATATTCATCATAAGTGCATCAAACTTTTTCCTGCGCTTGAAGGCGTCGCTGTTGGCCAGCGCGTCCGTACGAGAGCGGGAAAAAAAATCTACAAAATATTCCCAGTCATTTTAAGATGTTTATTTTATTACTATAAGGACAAAAATAAAAAGTGAATACAGCTAGCAATGATTATTTAATGCGGATATACAAAAAAGAAATCATCCTTAATGCACTAGAGACCCACTTTGTGTATTTTTTGTTAATAAAAATTTGAACAGAATCTAAAAGTTAAAGAGTTAAACTTCCTACAGTTGGGCCTAATTAGCTGCTCTATGCAGAACTCGGGGTAATTGTGCGCTGCTTATTTTGCATGAGCCTTCTTTAATAAAATGTAATTTATTGCCCGCCTCGCCCTGCATAATAACTGGACGGCCTGACATACGCGCTCAATCTCTGACCGACGCATAATGCGAGATTGATGTTGGCGTAGAGACAAAATAATGAAGAGCGCGGCCGCAGTGAATTTCAATAGGCCACTTCACCAGCATTAGCGCACCTCCCATGATGCAATGCACTTTGTTAGTAGATGAAGTGGAGAGATTAATGTCGGACGTGACCCGGGGAGCGATAAAGTACACGCCCGTGCTCACTAATGGAAGCAGTTTGGCTCCGTTACGGAGTCCTAAAAATGGATGGGTGCGCCCTCTTGTGTCCCGGAGGTCAATGAGGAGAATTACTTATTAAGATTGGAAGAAATAAGAAGCAGCTTGGAAGAAATAAGGCTTAGAAATAAGTGCAGAGGTGGAGACCAGCAGACAGCTTTGTATGCTGCGGAGAGTCGTTAGTTTGGGTATCGTTCGGTCTATCCGGGGGCCAAGCACTTCCACCCAAATGAAGCTGTATTTTCCGGTATTAATTATCGATCAGCATGCGATCGTTTAGCTCCGTGTACACAAGCGTAGCTGCTTATGAAGTCAGGCTGTGAGTGGGTTCAGTGAGCAGATGGGTTCGTTAATGGCATGCTAATGAAAGTTTCGTCTTACAAATATGTGAATAATGTGATGAGCCAGCACACCGGATATGATTAATAAACGAGCAAGGAGAATACAATCAGGCCATTAGTGGGAGGGGGAGAGGAGTGACTGACAGACAGACAGGACAGAAAGAAAGAGAGAGAGGAAGAGTGAGTAAGGTGGAAAGAGAAGGGCCAAGAAAACAACTTATCAAATCGATCGTTGAATTCTCATGAACCAATCTTACCTTTATTAGGACATGAAGCAAGTGACCATGAAGTCAGGTTGAAAAGAATATTATGAGGTTTTTGTAGCTTATAAACACTTATGTCAAAGTATGATAAGGAAGAGATGGAGCCCCAAAATAGATCTGACCAAACCTGGCAGGATGCATGACATAGTGATCAGCACCGTCGCCTTGTACCTCCATGGTCCCGGTTTTGATTCCCGCCTCGGGGTCTGTTTGCATGTTCTCCCCATGCTTGGTGGGTTTCCAAAGACATGCAGATTAGACTAATTGGCATTCGCAAATTGTCCATAGTGTGTGTGATCATGTGTTCAAGTGTGGCCTACGATGGATTATATAAAAGAAAGGAAAAAAATGCTGTATTCATCAAAATAATGATGAGAAAATGTAGTTGGAATTCAGCAATGCTAATGTTTAATGTTCCTGTTCAACAGTGATCAGCTGCGGTGACCCGGGCATCCCGGCCAGCGGGCTACGTTTCGGCGAGACTTTCACTGTTGGCCAGAACGTCACCTACACATGCCAGCCAGGCTTCCTGATGGAGAACTCCAGCATCAACGTCCGGACCTGCACCCACAACGGAACCTGGAGTGGCATCTTACCCACCTGCCAAGGTAGAAGCATACAAAAACATTGGTGATCATTAAACATGTCAACACACTGACAGTAAATGGTCAAGCCCTTTGATCTTAAAGGACTTTTTTCTATTTAAAACAGGCAACATGTGTAAATTTGTTTCCTTTGAGGTCATTTTACCATTTACCATTTATAGATAAATAAGATCCTGTCCATGTTGTTTTATTTCAGAATATTGAATGAAATTATAAATGGATAAAAAAGTACCATGCATCATTCTTTAATTAATAACAGTTAGCACTGGAAGATTGGTTTGGTATAAGAGTAATAAAACCCTTGAGCATATAGTGTAACAGAAAATCAATCCCTTATTTATCCTGGAGGTAGTAAGTCAAGGTGATTGGAGCGCTGTTGAAAATCTTGTAAGCCTTCACGTGATGTTTTACCCTCGGAGATGCCACGCAACGTCATCGTCATCCAACCGGTTACTGTTTCCGTGGCTCTGGTGAACCGGCATTTTACGTTTCTGCTCTCTGCCTGCTCACGATCGTCATTCCGAGGGATTTCCGGAAAGCCACGCGGCCTGAAACCCGGACGTTTGGCGCTCTGTAGTGCTGCCAAGACAGCTGGGATCGAAAAGCAGGTCATTGTTTCAGAGGAGAGCAGCTCAGGAAATCATCAAACAGCAAGACTTATTCCCTGCTCTTCTTCTTCAAACAGAGGAAGCCTGGTAAATGAACAAGAGAAGCTCGACTGTCCGTCTCCTCCAAAACCCTTGTCTGGTGGAATGACCACTCCAATGGCACATTCCAGTCCCCGCGCTTATCTGAACACATCAGCACTCGGAATCGTCCGAGCCGGAATTCACCTTTAGATTTTTGTCTTCGTTCCTTCACAGAACTCGTTCTTACTAAATCCTTTGACAAGCAGCTTAACCCGTATTTTCTCTTCGGGTCACAGAAATCTTCCCTTTGTGTCCGGATCATTTTTTTTTTTCTAATGATATCACAACCTCGCTCTCCAGGCCTCGTGACGACAGCACCATGTGATTCTGTTTTGTTTCTTTTATCGTCTCCTGTTCTAGCCTCCTCACGCATCCCGGTGTAAGTTCTTTCCCTCCTTTACACTCACCTGTTCTTCATCTGTACAGCGTTGCACATCCGAGGCTTATTGTTTGTTTTAGCATTTGGCCTGAAATCCTCGTCCCTGCATTCCGTGACGACTTTTTCTTAGTTTCAACATCATAAACGGGAATAAAGTGTTATGAATGACCCGTCTCTACAAACAGGAAACAAAAAAATGCGATTTTATTCCCCATCACATTCCCTCCATCTCTTATTTACACTTCCATCTGTGCACACACACACACACACACACACACACACACACACCTGCCAACAGAAGCAGCCCCAAGCTCTGGAACATTTTTTTGGGTACTATATGACCATAAATATTGTTTCTGAGCTCAAGACCAGACAGAAAAGGTCCCGAGTTGTGCAGCTTTCAAAGGCTTTCCATCCTTTACTCATCCATCTCCATTGTTTTCCATGTTCGGGAATCCACGTCATTTTCAGTGCAACGAGTCCACCTCTCATCAAGCGATCAAGAATATTATCCACTTGTAGTGTGTGTTTCTGTGCAAGCTCGTCAATGTTCCTGCTCTTAAACAAACACTCACAGACACAGGATCCATCCATCCATCCATCCATCTATTCCATGCTAGCTGTGTAGAAAGGATACCATTCATTCTAACATCCATCGATCCAAGCAATTCAATCTAGCCATCTGTTTAATATACTTAAATACATACATACATACTTACAAACATGCATATAGGCATCACATACATATATGCAAACAAGTTTTAAATAATCATCTATTTATCCATCTATTTATCCATCTATCTATCTACATATGTTTTACATATTATAAATAAAGCAAACAATGAAATCTAAGCCATCCATCCATCTATCTGTCCATCGTTCCATCCTATCGATCCATATATCTATCCATAAAAGCACAGATACATGTATGCAGACATACAGCAAATTTAAATCATCCATCCATTCATCCAATTATATGTCCATCTATCAATGCACCCACACAACTATTCATCTATCCATCCATACCTACAGTATGTGGATACAACTGTAGATACTGTATAGCAAATAATCAAATCTAAATCATCTATTCATCTACCAATTCATCTATCCATCTATTCATCCATCTACTGTATCTGTTCAGTTAAACTTCCTCCCATCCATTCATTCATCTATAAATCCATCCATCCATATACATGTATATTTACAAACAGCAAATAATCAAATCTAAATAATTTGTCCTTCCATCCATCTATCCATCCATCTGTTTGTTCATCTATCCATCCATTTGTTTGTCTGTTATTGTTATCGGAGTAGAAAGGGCTACCAATTCCCGCATGCCAGATACACATCCATCCATTCTTCATATTATCCAGCCATCTATTCATGCATTCACCATCCATCCATCCATCCATCCATTCTTTACTCATTCATTTATCTAATCATGTGTACACTATCCATTCATACATTCATGTAGGTCTTCATGAGAGCCAGTTTCATCATGGTGCTTGATGGGTTTTGCAAACCCACTTACTGACAATACTGTTCTTGCAAGAACTGATCCAGAACAGCTGACCTTCATGTCTAAAAATAACAACTGACTGTTGTTGTTGTTACTAAATTACATAATTCCATGTGTGTGTTTTTTTATAGTTTTAAAATGTACAGTATTTGTTCTAGAATGTAGAAAATGAATCACTAAACAAAAAAACATTGAATTAGAAGGTGTTTCCAAACTTTTTACTGGTACTGTAAATAAATACATGCATACATACAAAAAAAAAAAAAAAACTCAAACGATCCAGCTGTCATCCATAAATCCACCCACATTTGAAATGGTGCTCCTGTGTCAGTGCAATATTTCAAAATTGAAAAAGTTTACTTCCTGCATTTTTCTTGCTGAGTTAAAACCATAATCTTAAAATCGTCAGCACTGGATCCTTAGCTGAAGGTTTCGCGCTCGAATGTTGGACGCTAGTATTTTCTATAGCCATTTACTGCTGTATAAATATAACAAAGCATGTTTAAAAAGATCGAGGCAAAGGCATTTACTGCGCTTTATTCCAACTTCGAATTCAAGTGTGTCTATAATAATGCCGTTTTATCTTTCTCTGACTTGCTCACTTTAAAACACCTGTACATCATCTCTTAAGGACTGCGCCTTCACAACGACTATTCACACAGGCATTTTTAAGGTCACGGCCACTTGTGAAACGTTGCTATTTTAGTTTGAAAAGGATTTAATTAATTTAGTTTTTTTTTTCTTCAGCCAAATCGTCAGCTTTCTTTACCATGAGACTTGATTGTGCAAAAACCCGCAAACCCACATAGTTTTTATGCCTCGATCTGAAAAGTGGTTCTTTTGAGTCGCGATACAAAAGAAATCTTTTTTTTTTTTACACGTGATTTAACTCCCTCTGTCGTGCCCCTGCCACGAAAACTGCCAGGACTGTAATGACTAATAAATTTCCCAGCTAAGAAAAGGACAAGAATTTAGCGGGAACGTAATTGACAGCAGACGCCGAAGCGGGGAGAGCTCTGTTTGCTGCTCGTAAGATTGCATCGTCTTATTAATATGAGAATAAAGCCACGCCGTGAATAAACGAGGCTGCATGTTTGAGCACAGGAGTGTTTGTTTGCCCAGTTATCAGTCCTGGTGATCATATTAGGAGCTAAAATGACTTCTGCACAGGCACAAAGACCGCTGATTCGTTTTGTTTCTGATTATGTTCAAACTGAAAGTCATACAAAGGCAGTGTGGATAAAAAAATTAGGAAAAAGAATAAATAACTGCTTGTTTGCTGTTGGAAAGAACTTATGGCTTAACCACGCTTAGGGAAAGTTCACCCAGTGTTTTTTTTTTTTACTTTGTAGCAAATGTGCGTTGTTTAATAACTGAACATCAAATAAATTATATTGTGTTTTCACAAATTCAAATAATAAAATTTTTCAGATCAAGCCGAACAAAAGAAATTTTTGTAAATTCTAACAAATCTCATAAACCAAAATAAATAAAAAATGTCAAAACTGCAAATTTTTTTAATAATTATGAGTAAATAAATTAAATATATGGATGGACATAAATACTTTTAAAATAATTAAAAGTGTCCATGTCATTTAGTGGCTGTCTCCTTCTTTGTATCAGAAATTCATTAAAAATCTGTAATCTGGTTCCCCAACACTTTCGTAAATAAGAATATTATCTCCCAAACTCCAACACAGGTACACACCTTTTGCTTCCAAACTACACTGGAATTAATTTTAAATATTGTTATTCAAATTCAAACTCAAATTTTATGTGTCATGTGCACAACCATACACAGTGTGATATGCAGTGAAATGCTTATCGAAAGTAAAATGTAGGCTGGAAATCTACAAAACTTACAAAAGTTATAGAATAAAATTTAAATAGACATCTATAAGTTATATAGGATTTAATTTAACATATTTTTACTGTAACTAAAAATGTAAGAATACAGAAATGTAAAAATATATGTAGGTTTTACAGTGTCTTCAGTATAGCAATAAATTGTTCATTTAAATGCTCTGGTGTAGGGTGCCAATATTTATGAAACCACCGGTACGGTCCTTCCTGGACAAATATAGTTGCGAGCAGCGATGAGCGGGCCCAAGCACCTGTGCCTCGACCACCCGGGCGCATTAAAATCCATTAAAAAGTCGAAATATCAACTTTCCCGTCCTGCTGTTGCCATGGCGATACCTGTGTCATGTTCAAACCGACCCCTTGCTGGCTAGCTAGTTAGTGCTCGACGTGCGAGTGCGAGATTGTTCAACATATTGGCGAAGAATTTTTATTAGTTTATCATGCAATCCCATGGTGCAGTACAATAGGTTACTGTACTCGATGCACTTTGATATTTTTCAAGGACAGTCAGTGACACTCAGTGATGTACGAACGCGCGAGTTGTGTTGTGAAATAAACAGCTTCTCTCTCCCACTCGCGTTAACCCCAAGCTGTAGAGCGATCAGTGGTCCCGGCTCGAGAGGCGCTCCAGTGGCGTTGATGAAAATCATTATATTGCATAAGACAATTGAATTAACGGTAATACAATACAGAAAAAAATACTGTTATAATAAATCAGTGCTAGGCTGTGTGTGTGTGTGTGTGTGTCAATCGTGCAACAGGACACAGAGATGGCAATTATGATTCTTTGTTGTGTTCTTTTGTTATAATTTCATGTTTCTAATAGATTATTTCCCTCAATTAATTAAAAAAAGTAAATAAATAACTGTTGAATATCGAGAGAGATTCAGGGCAAGCCAAGTCTTTCTTATTGTTTATTAGTCAAAAGTAGAAAAGTAATTGCTGATATTTTGGTGAGGTTGACTGTAAGGAGAAGCGAATGTTTATCGAAGCACTATCAAGCATCTGGTCGGTTTTCTTCTCTTTGTCTGAGTAAGTTTTAACTGTATATCTGTGGTCCTTACTTTCAAAAGAGACTGTGTACAGTTGTTCTGAGTTGTTTGTTTTTAATCTTTGTTTGCAGGTAATTTCTCGCCTTTATTTATTTATTTAGCGTTTTCTCTCCAGAAAGGCGGAGTGAGAGCTGTCAATGTCCACTGACCCGTGTGAGATTAGACCCCGGGCTGGAAATGATGCACTGAGTAAAGAGAGAGAGAGAGAGAGAGAGAGAATGAGAGTGAACAAAGTGAAGTTCCAAAGTCCATCTGTAGGGAACAACAAATAAAACTTTTAAAAACAAACAAAATAAAAGGATAAATAAATAAAAAAAAAATAATAAAAAAGGTGTCAAAAGCGATTTATATATTCAGCATAGTGGTAAGCACTCTGGCCTTGCACCTCCAGGGTCGAGGGTTCGATCCCCGCCTCGTGTGTGTGTGTGTGGAGTTTTCCTCCCACAGTCCAAAGACCTGCAGATTAGACAAATAGTTTTTCTTGTTTGTTTGTCTTAAATTGTTGTCCGTAGTGTGTGAGTGATTGCGCGAGTGTGTGTGTGTGTGTGCATGTGTGCCGTGCAATATATTGGCACCCGCCTCATGCCCGAAGTCTCCTGTGATTGGTTCCAGGCCCCCCTTGTCTACAGTATAAAACATAAATCAATTAATGAATGAATAGATAGATACAGTAGATAGATCTTAGTCTCTTGAAATGATTAGCATTATGTTAAGTGCTTGACATTGTGATCATTAAAATATAATTTGATTATTATTATGTTATGCTTTTAGAAACGTTAAATAAATTAAGGAAATGAAAACGTAAACATGTGTAACAAGGAAAGAAATAAAAGAAATAAAAGAAAATATTAAAACGATCTGATTAATGATAGGGGAGTGATTGATAGATAGATCGACGGGAATCAAGCCTGGTCGGGAATCGAACCCGGAACCCAAGGCGACAGTGCTAACCACTACACCGCCCCAGTATACACTTATTTATTTGTTTGTTTATTTGTTTGTTTGTTTGTTTAATTTTTAGATTTACGATTTTTATCTTCTGTAAATGTCACTCGCTAATCAATAATCTGATATTGTTTACATTTTTATTACCCTTTTTACATTTACTTTAAATAAAAGTTCTTTCTTTAATTAAATTTTATTTAATAATTTTTTTAATACTTCTAAAAGCATAAAAATAATATCTCACTTTCACAGTGTCATGCAACAGAATGCTTGCTACTGTATAATCCTAATCATTTCAAACAATCGGGGAAAGTTGAATTAACTCTAACAGTGATATTGAAATCATACTTTTTTCAACTTTATATTTGTACCCTTTGAATTCTTTCCAGTTAATTTCCAGTAAACATGATAAACAGGAGCATGTCCTTGACATTTCAGACCTTTTTCAAAAAAAAAAATGCTCCACAAATTAATTTTCCCCAAAGCTCATCCTTAATCCCGATAAAACATTTTATTCATTCTTATCTATCGGCCATGAACACGACACGTGAGAATATCGTTATCGATCCAGAAATCCACCTGAACCCGTCCATGCTATTTATATTCCAGCTTTCTTCACATCATCTTCTCATACCTGGTTTCATAAACAACTCGCTGTAACAAAATTCTTTAAAAAAAAAAAAAAAATGTAAAAGTCATTTGAAACTTCCCTGAAACGAGAACGGGATCGTCTGCGCGGCGGAGTACGAGCCGGGGAACAGAGACGCTTTCATTGCAGTGTGGTTCCTGCTCGACACATAGCCTGCGGGATTGAGCGTTAAGAGACATGCTACGTGTGACACATGCCAAAAAGCTGGCGTGGTTTAAACACACACACACACACACACACACACAGAGTTATTTGGCCCAGAACGAATAGGCCACACTCTCACAGAGGCCAGGTCTGCAGCCTGATGCAGCCAGATTGCACTTCATTCACATCGCCCAATTAAATTATGCGCGTCTGTGCCCTGGCTTTCCTTTTCCTTATTCTGCATAAAATGTGCTGCTGGTCCTCATTAACCCTGTATAACCCGGCGCTTTAAGATTTAGCAGGAGCAATGCGGTTACATAATTTTTTTAACAAAGGCCAAAAGTGTCTTGTGGTAATCTTAAGTTGTCTTAAATGTACAGTAATTAAGATGTGAAAGTCATGTGACAGTCTCTCTCTCTCTGTCTCTCTCTCCTGACATATTTATCATTTTTATTACCCTTTTCCTCTGAGCTCATTAACTCAATAAGCCCACTGTAGCCTTAGACTCATGTTCTTGATGAGATTGTGATGAGGTCTCCTGCTGTTAGAGCTGATCCACCTCGAGGTTTGGCGTGGAGTAGCTTCTGAGATGCTTTTCTGCTCAATACAGTGTAAGGAGTGATTACTGTATATACAGCATATCATATCATATAGCCTTTCTCTTCAGAACATACTGTACATACTGCTATACACGTGTATACAGTGGTAAAGTGCTCGCCCTATCATCCGGAGATTGCGAGTTTGATTCCCGGGTGATGCTGTAACCTCTCGCAGCTGGAGGTCTAGAGAGAGCTGATTGGCCGAGCTCTCTCAGAGGGGAGGGATGAGAGGTACTTTGTGCTCCCACATTAATCACGGCTCTACAGCCAATCAGGAGCGTCTGTGAGCTCAAGCAAGCGGAAGGAGCGGATAGTTCTGTCCTCCAAGTGAGTTACTCCGCCCCCAACGGTGCGTGAGCGAGCAGTTCGAAAAGATGCGGTCGGCTGGTTCGGAGCAAACATGCGATAGTCTTCGGCCCTTCCTGAGTGGTACTGAGTGGTAGTAGTAGCCTTAATGTGGGAGCCCCCTAGTGACGGGGAGGAATTGGATACAACTAAATTAGGGAGAAAATCGGGGATAAATCCCCCCCCAGAAAAAAAACGCAAGAGGCTACATTCACATTACGAGATATATTGCTTGATTCTGATAAAAAAAAATTTTCGGTCATATCAGATTTGCATGTCATTACAGTTAGATTCATAATTAGAAATAACTTTTATCTGACTCTAACAAGGACACGTCTGTCCTCTGAAGCACATCGATACATCTTTTCTCATATCTGAGCGAAAACATGTCATAAGCATGCAAGAACTCCTGCATTTCAAACACTGGATGCGATTTTAGCAAAAACATGCTCGGGATTTTGCTCTGTGTTTGTATTTGTAGAGATACAGAAGAGATTACGAAATCCAGACGCCTCGCTCCAGCTGTTTCAGCTATGAAACCCCAGATCTAAAACAAAAAACATCAGATTTGTGCATTTAGATCCCCTAAAAAATTCTGATCTGTGTCACAAAAAAAACGGAGAAAGCTAAAACACTAAAATCTTCTAATAATGTAGCTTAGCCTTAACATAGACAACAGCTATCTGTTCCTGTTTTCTAGAGTGCCATTACTTATGTGCTCATTGAACGATTTATGTTGTTTAGGTGAGGTTTTAGAATTTGTTTTGGTTCTCTTTTGATTTAAGTCGTTGATATACTGTAAAATGACGTTTTGCAAAAAATTGTGTAATTTAGCACAATTCTACGTAGTGCGTGTTTACGAGACTTCGCTAACTCATCGCAATCGTGTGATCCATAACTGATCAGTCAAGGTTCACAATACAGTAGCAGTGAGTCTTCTTATACATAAATACATACTTTAGCAGCCAGTCATTTTCCACCGACACCTTTTTTTTCATGAGCGCTACATTTCTCACGAAGGATTTCTTACGAATCGTTTTGTTCGTATCCAGTTTGATGAATGGTCCGTCATTTCCACAACACTTTGCTTTACTCTAAAAATACTCAAAGGATGTTTCCAATTTTAAGCAGAGCCCAAAATTAGGGTGTTTAAATTCAGCAAATAATGAACACACTTGCTTTAATTGTGAGGATCTGAAGTCGGATACGTCTTAATATCGCACCAGCAGGATATTCTGCAGCTGTTATTAGGATCATTACCCAGCTCCTAATGACCACGCCATTACACTCAGCCTCTGGCTATTAAAACACACATCCTTTTTTTCATATACAGTACAGTATATATAAATATAATTTTATCTTTTAATTATATTGGAATTTTTTGTCAGTAACTTTAAAACAGTTCCATTGTTCTAATTATTATTATTTTAAATTTCATTTAGCACTTTTTTTATTTTAATTAACATTTTTACAACCTGCTCAGCCTTAAAGCTTTTAATACCAAGCCCCAATAATCTTGATGATAATGGGCTGCAGTCTCAGGGTAACAAAATCCAGCCTCGGGTCAGAATTTTCACAAATAAAAATGTTAATTAGTGTTAATTATTGTTGACTGTTTGCCTTATGTGGTTTATTATTTACAGGAAAAATGATAGATAGATAGATAGATACTTTAATAATTTAAAAAGAATTGTAAATTGTAACTTTTTTAGTTACTACATTCCATGTTGTGTTAATGCTGTTACGTCTGTGTTATGTAATATGTAACAAAATGTATAGCAATAAAAGCTAGCATTAGGGTCATGCTGTTATAGGAAAATAATCAACAACAAACAGGTGATTTAAAAAGATAGTGTTATTATTTTTTTGGTTTTAGGAATGAGTATTCTTTTAAATTAATTTTAAATAAGACGTGAGACTCACTGCATCATGCAAGGGGCCGTTCAAGTCAAACTGGGACTTGTGATGAAATTTCTGTTCGGTGATGAGAGTCAGTAAAACATTTAAACGGTGCAAAAAAAGTTTTAAAGAAGGCTGGCCTCCCAGGAACGCCGTTACAAGGAATTTTCCGTTACAAGGACTCGGCTGGGAGTTATTGTCACATCCGCAGTACAGTTCTAACTTCGCTCCAAGCCATTTCCACATGTTTGGAAAATTAGTGGAGTTCCTGTGAGGCCAGTGTTTCAGACATGAAGCATGCAGTCCGATCAGACGTACTGAGAAAACTTTCTACCTTGATGGTATCCAAGCACTTGTGAAACACTGATTATATAGAAAATTAAAAGGGTGAGTTTATTATTCTGCACAATCAAAAGTTCTGGTTTGACTTGAACAATCTTTGAAGTTAATGTTGTGTAACATCTATGAAACAAGTTTCTGTTATTACTTACTGTACGTTATAAATAAGTATTTCCTCAACATGTCCTTATGGAATATGTTGCCATATCAGCTGTATATACAGTATAAACTGCCTCGTCACATGTCTCTGTGAACGAGCTGTTACTGTAGCAGCAATAACATAACAAAGCTATGATCCTGTGCTCTGTAGCCGCACTAACATCAGAGTTGCTTTTTCCGACCAATCAGAAGCCAAAATTCAGAACACACAGTACAGAGGTTTGTATTGACACTAAACCAGATTTAACAATAAAAAAATGCCTTTATTCTTCTGATTATGTTTGCTGAATCGATTGATATTAAGCTTATTTGATTGCGCGTCACTCACTCGGACACACTTCGACCCGGGTGTTATCGGCTCCGTCCTGCTGTGCGATGTTTACCGGATGTCATAACCTAAAAAGCTCAGCGAGAGAAGCATGGATCTTCTGTCTTCCCCTTAATGCCAGAGATCACAAGATGTGCAGCTCATGGGCCCTGGATCAGAAATGCAACTGTACAGTTTCAAACGCTAGCGCTTCACTAAACATGGTTTTATTTTTGCAGCGAGTTGTTTGTAAAAGAGAGTGATATGAAATGCTCGGGCATGAAGAGATATGTAATTACATATTGAAGCGGTGCTGATGTGGTGCAACTCAGCACACAGACGTGTTAAACAGGGCATGGCTGTTTACAGTGCGGTGCGTACGGAGGAGTTTCGTGATTCAGGGATTTGATTAACTTTTTTTTTTTTCCTTTTCTTTTTATTGGGACACTTGCCCGTCAAAACAACTCATGATTTATTCATGGCTGGCTCAAACTCGGCTGCTACCCGCGGCTCGTCAGCTCCCTGTCCGACTGTGACAAAATATCAGTGGACTTGTTTTCTCTCTCTTTCTTTCTCTCTCGCTCCCCCTCTCTCTCTTTCTCTCTCGTTCTTTCTTCCTCTGTCCAAAAGTATAAATTTGCAATTTAGAAAATGTCATCTCAAACCTCGCTGCTCTTTATTTTTACGATCCCACGGCTGTTAGAATCTTGTCAAACATTACTACCTTGAATCGTCGTTCCTCAATAGCTTGTAATTTTCACTTGTGTCCATTTATTTCAACTTTTTTTTTAAATAGTCTATGAAAAAATATTTTTTTTATTAAAACTCTGTTGCATTGCGTCAAGATCTTGATGAATTCCCACTGACTTCCTTAGTGGCACGTCAAACTCGAAAGTGTAGACTGGTGTTATTGCATAAACTCTATAGAAACCCACTTAAATCATTGATGCCAAAGCCAAACAGTTCATAAGTACATTTATATAAAGATATAAATCACTCGAAAGTGTCTCAAGCAAGACACATAAAATTACTAAAAAACAATCCAGGGTTCAATAAGTCATTTAACTTACAGTACCCTGCCTGCTCAAAACAATCAAAGCAAATAGTTTAAGAGCCAAATTTCTAGGAAACATAAAGAATGGACTGGAAAAAGGTAATCTGGTCTGATGAGTATGGATTTACCCTGTTCCAGAGAGATGGGCGCATCAGTGAAAGAAGAGAGGCAGATGAAGTGACGCACACATCATACCTAGTGCCTTCCGTACAAGCCTGTTGGGGCAGCGTTATGATCTGGGGTTGCTTCTGTTCTGCCCCAAAAAATGAAGTGACCTGAATATACGGAATGACCAGTTTTTTTCCATCAATGCATTTTTTCTTCCTTGATAGCACAAGCATATTCTAAGATTATGAGGCCAGGATTCGATTTGTGAAAGAGTGGTCCAGAGAGCACAGGACATCATTTTCATACATGGATCAGCCACCAGAGTCCAGATCCTAACCCCGATGAGAATATTTGGGACGTGCTGGAGAAGGCTTTAAACAGCGATCCGACTATCCCATCATCCATACAAGTTCTTGACGGAAATAAATGTTTGTGCCATTGCATAAGCTTATCGAAAACATGCCACAGCCTTAATCAAAGCAAATATCAGTGCAATAGAAATATTAGTGTGTGAGAGACTTTTTTTTTCTGGCAGAGCAGTGTATAATTAATAATATTCGCAATAAGGAATTCTTCTGTTGTGCAAAAGTAGTCTGCTAGAAGAAAGCTTTGGTTGCTATGTAACACCAAATCAAAGATTAGAAAAATCAAACTTTGCATGGATGGAGCAACGTTTGTATAAAAGGAATGGACAAAGTTCCAACAGAAGAAGAAAATCCATATGGCTGACGCTGACATCACAGTATATGTAGAACTCGGCATGTCAGAGAAAAGTACCGTTGTGTTTCTTTAATGTTGCATTATTCCGGACATACAGTACAGATGTTCAGCTTTGCCCAATTGGTGGTGCCAGAGGGCTTGTGGGAAATTTAATGAAGTTGATTATCCCCTTAATAAATTTAGCCAATTAACTGTCAATCGAAACGTCAAACCAACGCAACCTTACATTATATGTTCCACATCTTAAGTAAACTCAAAACTAAGATTGTTCTTTAAATTATTAAACAATGATGGAATTGCCGAAGCAGATCAAAGTACGCTGTTACACCTACTCATGGCTGAACTTTTTATTTCTCTTCTGAGCATTCAGTATCAAGAATTCAATAGCAAATCTTGGAATCCATTCATGCATTACTCATTAATACACGTTACACTGTTAATTGCTTTGCTTCTTTACTGTAAATGCCGTTTTCCAAATACTTTTGAAAAACTTTTTTCCTCACATTAAATAATTTTGATATACAGTAGCTTCATGAGATTGTCAGAATTAAAAACTGTTTTGTTGAATGGCAAAACTCTCCATAGCCCTTTCATCAATGCTTCAGATATCCTTGAGTCCTAAGCATTAAGTCCAGGAACGTCATTTTAAATCATGTGATCTCTGGTGGGCATAATTGCACCAATTTTGCACCAAAAAACATAATTAAAGGAAACAATAGTTGTACAGTACAAAGTGAGGGCAATTTTCAAAGACATTTTCAAGATTTTATGTGATTTATGTGCACTTACAGTAAAACCAGGGCAAGGCTCAGAAATCACCAGGTCTCAGACAAAACTCCTTCGAACAAGTATGAGAGAACACTTTTGGGATGTAATGCTGCTGATTTTCAATTCTCAGGTGTCCAAAGTTTGGCCCTCGTGCTTTATTTAGCAGAGCGGCCGCGAGCTGCCTTTACATCGCCGACCCGGAGAGCAAGTGAAAAAGAGAAAAACTGCAAAGCGGAGAATGTGAACGGTTGTCAGTGCACTGTGTGCGTTAGATGCTTCAGTAGTTGACGAAATGTCAGAGGAAGCTCTGAAAGGCAAACTCGCCTGAACCGTGCCTTTCATCAAGGTCTGTGTTCTCTGTTTCAGAGCAACGCTCGAGGACTAGACCGGCTTTAACGTACAGATCAGATCAGACTTTTCAAACATGACACTCCAAGTAGAGATGTATAGCAAATAAATCCCTCTTCTTTTCTTAAGTGGTTATCTATTTAAATTCCTTTTCTTTCATCCGCAGCGGTGACGTGCACTGCTCCACCCCGAATCTCCAACGGCGAGGTGGAGGGCTCTGTCTTCCATTGGGGCACCAGTGTTAGCTACCGCTGCCTGAGCGGCTATGAGCTCTCCTTTCCTGCAACCCTTACCTGCGTGGGCCAGGGATCCTGGAGCGGTGACGTGCCGCTGTGCATGCGTGAGTAGATCTCCACATTTAACCTTCTCTATCATAATGGTTATCTCATTACGTCACTGCTAGCTCACCCGCCACCACTTCAGGGTATATCCTCATTAAACCACCTGCAGCCACCATTACCTACACCACAGCACATTCCCCAACACTCCTATTAGCTAACTCATTCTCCACTCTGAGCTACTCTCCAGTCTGAGCTACTTCACTACAATTAGCTTGTTCTTCAAACTTAACTTCTTCCTCAACATTATTAGCTAGCGCATTCTCAGTATCTTCTTTAACTCCTGGTTCCACCATTGTTGTCGATTTCATTCTTTATTGTTAGCTAACTCATTCTCAATTGATGTCTAGCTCATCATTTATTGTTAGCTAGCTTTTTCTGCAGAATAAGCTAAAGCATTCTACACTGCTTACCATTTTATTTACCACCATATTCTTTACTATTAAAACATAATTATTTTAATAAATGCTAATTTATCATTAGCTAAATAATTGTCCACTTCTATGTATCTTGTTCTCCATTATTAGACACCTGTTTCTTCATAGTTATCTAGTTAAATCTCCATTGTTCACTAGCTTGTTGCTTGTTGTTAGCTAGCTCATGCTGCATTAGTAGATAGTTCCCTCCTAATCTTTAGCTAGCCAATTCTCCACTGGTAGCTAGTTCATTCTGCATTACCACCTAGCTTATTTTTAATTGATAGTTACTGTAGCTTGTCATCTATTTGTTAACATTAGATAGTTTATTCTCCATTGATCACTATATTGTTTACCACTGTTAGCCAGTTTTTCACTAATAAATAATTATGAATGTATTAAAAAATATATTGTTAGTAAAATTGCTCCATTCTGTATTGCTAGCTACAGTAGGTAATTCTTCCTTGTTCTCTAGGTCGTTTTTGTATTCTTAACTAGCTAGTTCATTCTCAGGCTTTAGCTATTATCTAGTTCATTCTCCATTATTAATTACATAATTCTTTATTGTTAGCTTACTCATTCTGTGTTGTTAGCTAGTTAATCCTCAATTCTCAGTAGTTAAACCTCAACCATCCGCCCATTCACTACTACTCATTCTTCATCCTTGACTAGCCTTGCATTTTAACTTAGCTACAGTAGCTAGTTCATTCTCCGACCTTACCTGGTTAACTCTTCACCGTTGGCTAGTTCATTCTTTATTTTTAACTAGTTAATTCTTTATTGTTAGCTAACTTATTCTGTGTTGTTCGGCTAGCTCATTATCACTTGTTAGCTACTGTGGTTTATTCTGTATTGTTAGCTAGTTCATTCTCTATTCTCACTAGTTAAACCTCCATCATCAGCCTATTCACTATTCATTCCTCATCATTGATTAGCCTTGCACTTTAACTTCACTAGCAAGTACATTCTCCATCATTAGCTAGTTAACTCTTCACCACCAGCAAGTTCATTCTTTATTATTAAGTAATTACCTCTTCAATGTTAGCTAACGCATTATGTGTTGTTTGCCTTGCTAACTACTATGGTTTATTCTGTATTGTTAGCTAGTTAATTTTCTATTTTCATTATTAAGACCTCAACTATCAGCCTATTCATTCCTTTTCATTGACTAGCCTTGCACTTTTCATGCTATTGTTCTCCATTAGCTAGCTGATTCTCAAAACAATGGCGTTGTTGACATTTGATTTATGCCGCTTAATTTTCTCTTTATATCATGTATTGACGTTCATCAGTGTAGCAATAAATTGTTTGTTTAATAAATAGCCACACAGTGTGTAGAAATGCTCTCATTTGCAGTAAGTTATAGGTTAAGGTTGTTTAGGTTTATTTTCCACTGATGCTAATTAGCTGTCCCTGGTTAAAATGTCAGGAGCGTGACTGCTCCGCACTCAGCATATTCTCTCTCTCAAGATGTCCTTCAGTTCTAAACAAACTCTATCACAGCCTTACTCAGCATATCTGCGGTGCCCTAAGAGGCGCTCTGCATGCCCTGCATGACCCCGAGCGTGATGTCTTCACTCGCTGACGTGCCTTGAATGTGCAAACCTCAATTTGCAATTCTTTTAGAAAATAAGGCAGAGTCATATGGTGCCAAAAGCTGAAAGCATCAAAAAAGGGATTGAAAAAAATCAGTCATTTAGTGCTGATGAGGCTCAAATCATTCTGGGACATACAAGTTTTAAAAGTAAAAAAATAAAATCTTCATCAGGAAATACTTTGTGTACAGTACAGTATATTGTCCACTTTATGATGTATTTCTTGATTCTTGTGTTACTCTGCTGGTTGTCGTTGTATTTCATTACTACAGTGAAAAATTGTTTGTCAAACTGACAACACATTGCTACAGTAGCACAGTTTCAATGGTGTTTATTTAAAAAAAAAACATTTTAACAATCTCAAAAATATGTGATACTAACAGTCAAGATTTTCTGTTAGTGCATGTAAATAAATCTGCCTCATTATTTTTTACACACTCTTCTCCAGTGATGTTGTCACATTAATGAGATCTCCAGCACAGAATTACTGAGGACATTGGCCTCAAAGTCCTAGTCTCATGTAGTTAGCAAGAAGAGGTGTAACCCAATAATGCTATTTTTACCGCAGGAACAGAAAAAGCGGATCAGCAAGTAAAGTGTAGCAGTCGCGACTATTTTAATTTATTTATTTTATTTTACACACAAATCTATATCATGCAATTTGTTTTATGATTGCCTCTGATTTTGACCTGATTCTAACTACCTAACATGTCCATATCTGCTTCTGTTGTAGGTTATACCAAATAAATTTAAGTGGTTCTGTTTCTCCAAACAATAGACAGACTAGTAGGTAATTTAAACCATATATTTATATATAGCTACAAATTATAAATTTAATATTATAATATTAACGCTAGTAGCAAAGTTAATAACAAATGAAACCACAAAAATTATCAATTTAACAGTTGATTTAAAGCACAAGTATAGCTATGAATATTAACAAGTTTCTATCTAATTTACCCCAGAAATATACAGTAGGTATGAATATAAACAGGCTAGTATCTGATTTAATTAAGAAATAGAGCTAGAAATATTTTAAGCTCGTAACTGTCTATAACTATAAGTTTAGCTACAAAAAGTAACAAGCTAGTAGCTGATTTAAAGCAGAAGTATAGTTATGAATATTAATAAGATGTTAGCTCATTTACACAGCGAATATAAATAAAAAAATAAACAATCTAGGAGCTAATTTAATCAAGAAATACAGTATAGCTAGAAATATTAATAAGCTAGTAGCTAATTTAAACTACAAGTTTAGCTACATAAATTAACAAGTTGGTACCTGATTTAAAGTGTAATCATACTGTAGCTATGATTAAAAATAAGTTACTAGCTGATAACACAAATATATCTACAAATATTAAAAAGCAACTAGCAAATTCACCAACAAGTATAGCTACGAATATAAGTAATGTTGCACCGGCTTATTACTGCAAATATAAATAGGCTAATATCTGATTTAATTCAAGCTGGTAGCTGATTTAAAAAGCTTGCAAAACGTTTGGCTACAAATATAAGCAATCTAATTTATACCACAAATATAGCTACAAAAATTAACAAGATAGTTGCTGACTTGAAAAATATTGGTACAAATATTAACAATTGGATACTTGCTAATTTCAACCACAATTATTGCTGCAAATATTAACAAGTTAATAGCTGATTTAAAACCAAATTATAGCTATGAATATAAACAAGGTAGTAGATAATTTACTGTAGCTGATATAAAACCACAAATATAGCCACATTGTTACACACTATATAACTACTATATATGCTGCATAACTTATTGCAACAAAGTAGCTAAGGATGTTGCGATTCCATCAGCACTACACTAGCACATTGTAAGTATGAAACTTTGGAAGTAAAAATCTTTGGTTCATGACTATTTTGACTTTTTCGTTTGAGAAATGAATAATGTGCTTCATTAGTGATTTACAAGATGAGGAGCATGTTGGTGTTAAGATGAAAGCTTTGGAACCTGCTCTGTTTGAGAAGAGTGTACAGACCAAGGCCGGTTCTATGGTTCTATGTCTTGCCCCCTCAAATAAAAATTTTGAAATGTTGAGAAAGCACATGTTAATATACTCACAAAATGAATATATTA
>JAQMYJ010000019.1:1990708-2043602 GCA_030014305.1 Clarias laeviceps | reverse complement strand
GATAACACACACTCCTCTAACACATACTCCAATAAAACACACACTCCACTAACACACACTCCAATAAAACACACACTCGTCTAATACACACTCCACTAACACACACTCCTCTAACACATACTCCAATAAAACACACACTCCACTAACACACACTCCTCTAACACATACTCCAATAAAACACACACTCGTCTAATACACACTCCAATAACACACACTCCTCTAACACACACTCCAATAAAACACACACTCGTCTAATACACACTCCAATAACACACACTCCGATAACACACACTCCTCTAACACATACTCCAATAAAACACACACTCCACTAACACACACTCCAATAAAACACACACTCGTCTAATACACACTCCACTAACACACACTCCTCTAACACATACTCCAATAAAACACACACTCCACTAACACACACTCCTCTAACACATACTCCAATAAAACACACATTCCAATAACACACACTCCAATAAAACACACACTCCTCTAACACACACTCCTCTAACACACACTCCACTAACACACACTCCAATAAAACACACACTCCTCTAACACACACTCTTCTTACACAGTACCATAACATGCATTTATCTTATACACACTCCCCTAACACACACACTAACCTAACACACACACACTCCCTCTAACACACACTCCTCTAACACACACACATCTCACACACACTCCCCTAACACACACATTCCGCTAACACACACACTCCTCTAACACACACTCATCTCATACACACTATCCTAACACACATTCCTTTAACACACACTCCTCTGCTACACACTCCTCCATCTCACACACTCGTCTATCACACACTCTCCTTACTGTGAGTCACATGACCCTCTCTGAAGACGGCCGAATGTGGGACTGCATTTCAAATAGGAGAATTAGCTTCTTGCTGTTTTTTTTTTTTTTTATCCTGAAATATCCCGCAGCTAATCCTTAAACTAATTAGCTTAATTACTATCCTTATACACAGGCTAATAATTCACCTACATCCTGCTCATCATCTGCTTCTCCAAGTTAAATGATTTCGTAAAATGATTAATGTCACTTGAGGGAACAGAAGTGTTTACAGTGGTGGTGAGTCCATGTAAGAGAGAGAGAGAGTTTATATATATATATATATATATATATATATATATATATATGTGTGTGTGTGTGTGTGTGTGTGTGTGTGTCACACTGAAACGGGATCCTTTTCCCAACTGCCTTTTCTTCCAAAGCACAATTGACTCATTGTCAGGATCGTTCGGTTAAACGGCACCTGATTCTGGTCTATTAGGTGGACAAATAATAAAGAAAGAATATCACATATCTAGTAATAACAGATGATCCCGCCCACTGAGGTTGATTGACAGATCTTACGTCAAGTAAAACTAGGGAAGGAAATCAAAGATTTTAGATTTAGAAAGACATTTAAGAGGTGTACACCAACACTCCTGTGAAAGTAGCGCTTAAGGCGCGTTCAAGTCAAACCGGGACTTTTGCTCCTACACCATTACATCATCAAGGTAGAACGTTTTGTCAGAGCCATGATCTGCTTCATCTCTGAAACGCCGGCCTCCCAGGATCTCCTTTAAAATGTGGAAAAGGCTTGGAGCCAAGGTCAGGATTGCGGATAAGAGTCTCATCGCTGTGAATGTGACTGGAACAAAATGGACATGCACACTTTCAGAAAGGTGCACTTTCCCAAAAAAGCATGAGGCGCGTTCAAGTCAAACTGGAACTTACTGTATATGTTTTTAATGCATGTCCCGTTTTGACTCTCGTACATTTTTTAAAAGAAATAATTGGAATGCAATAGACGTGTGGATGCATTTGCATATTAAATGTGTTTGATTCTACCTGCGGTGCCAGGTTTTAAAGGTGTGTCTGATATCGCAGGTGAGCGGCACCGTGCGCTTTCACTGTCAGAGCGGCCACCTGTTGCTGGGCTCCACCACACGGACGTGCCAGAGCGACCTCACCTGGAGCGGCGCCCAGCCCGAATGCATCCGTAAGTCTTTCACCTTTTTTCTCTCCAACGCTTTCTTTCAGCATTCACACCTTCTTTCACACACATGAGACAAAACAGTCTTCCGTTTCTTTTCCTCTACAGTCTAGTTAGCATATAAAGGGCTAATTATTAGAAACAGTCCTGTGGGTTCCAGTGCACTTAATACTTTACTTGCGTTTTCCACCGTGTGGTTTTGTTCAAGTTATACCGTGCAGTTATTCCAGATGTTTTAGCAAAGCGAAATGACTTCCGGATCGCTCTGGAAAGACGCGTCGTGCTGTAATAGGAAAATAATCAATGGTTTTCTCGAAAGGTTTTCCGCTATAATTGCGGTGTGTGTTTGTGCAGCCCATTCGTGCAAGCAGCCTCGCAACCCGCCGCATGCCAGCGTGCTGGGGATGGACGTGCCCTCGCTCGGGTACATGCTCGTGTACTCGTGCCAGACGGGTTTCGTGCTCACCGGAGGCTCCGAGCATCGCGTCTGCAGACCTGACGGATCCTGGAGCGGGAAAGTGCCTGTGTGCCGAAGTAAGACTTATACACACATACACACACATATATAAACTTGTAAATATACCGCTGTGATTTTGAGAGCTCTTTAAAACCCGATTGAACTCTGCGTGAATACTTTTGAAGTGTCGGTGCTAATTGAGTTCTATTCGTTTCACCCCACATCATTTCTGACTGAGTGGTTTTAGCGTCTACCTGCAATAGCCGTCATCATCATCATCATCATCGTCGCATCTCTGTCTTGTTTTTCAGTGGGATCTAAACCGGCAGAGAAAGCGGCCGTGCCTGTTCAAGGGACGCCGAGTCCGAAAGCAAGAGGTGAGACGTCTCAGACTGCGACGTGCACGCAGAGTAACGAGCGCCTGCACTCGAAGCTTATTTTTAATGTTGAATATTCACTCTGAAGCGCGTCGTCGCAAAGAAGCAGTTTTAAAGTCGTTCCATATCGCAGCCAAGGGCTAATTACTGCAAGAATGCAGGATGTAAAAAGGGCCGCGTGTGTTTCGCCCCCTCGGCGCCTGACAGCTTAAATGTTCTCGATTGCAGTGCCCAACGATGTCTTCGCCCCGGCGTACGTCTGGAAGGGCTCGCTCGAGTACAAGGCGGTGAAACAGCCCGTGACCCTGACAATCACCGACTTCAACGCAACCTCCGGCAGAGTCAACGCCACTCTAACCAACAGGAACACCGAGCTCTTACTGTCAGGTAAGAAACTAATAACACACTGCTAGCTACGGCTACGACGCAACAATAAGCCGTCTGCGTCAGATGTCGGAGAAACTTCCTGAGTGTAATGTTTCTTTTGGAGTTTAAGTGATGCATGCTCCGGCTCTAATTATACAGTGAGAGCAAATGTTCCACATTCATGAGTTATGCAACTTTCTGTGTTGTTATTGTTGTTGTTGTTTTTTTATGTAAAACTGGTAAAGTCACACAAACAAGTGAAAGAGAGAAAAGTAAAAGAACGACTCGGAGCCCGTTTCCTCCAACAGAGGAAATAATAATAGGAATAAATATTGCAGTAATACTCAAAATAATTATGATGTTTATGGGTTTTTTTTGGTTGTTGTTGTTTGCAAATTAAATAAAAGTATACAATAGAAAAACATTAATAACACATACAGCTGTGTTTATGCATTATGTAGTCTATTGTCCCTGAAACATAAAAAAAAAAAAAACTAAATAAATAAATAAATAAACAAATAAATAATATATTTACAAAATCTTCTAAGATCATAATAAACCAAATATAAGATTTTATATATAGTCATATGTTTTATTACAATTGCAATTTTAAATCAATCATTGCATAGCAGTAAACAGTAAGCGTAGTGCATTATATAATTAATAGGTCTTTTAAATAATAAAGGGGGGAAAAAATCACAGCCCTGAAACACAACTACAAAATGAAATAGATTTTTAAACCCAGGAAACACACCGATGTGTGGAATGTCATAAGAGGTCTGAGTACTGTCTATGTGGGTGTGTGGGAGTGTAAGTGTAAGCGATGTGTGTGTGTGTGTGTTTCTTATACGGTTTCTTTCTGTGTCCCGACGCAGGTGTGTATAAGAGCGGTGAAGCTCGTCTCACCCTGAGGCTTTACCACATGAGGGCTCTGGTGCACGGGACACACGCCAAGATCACAGAGGAGACCTGGACCATGGACGGATTTGTAAGCATCGCTTATTACTTTGGATCTGTTTATAGACACAGACAGACAGAAAGACCGACAGATAGATAGATATTACCAAAGGTTGAGGGAAAAACTTGGGGGAGGAGAGTATGGTGGGGTTTTGGGGAAGATAATAGGGAGGGGTTTGAGGAGGAGATTAGGGAGGGGTTTGGGGGAAGGTAAGGGAGGGACTTTGAGTAAGAGATTAGGAAGAGACTTTGGGGAAGAAATTAGCGAGAGGTTTGGGGAAAGAGATTAAGGAGGGGTTTGGTGGATTAGGGGAAGATATTAGGGATGGGTTGGGAGGATATTAGGAAAGAGATTAAAGAAGGATTTAGGGGAAGAGATTATGGATGGGTTGGGGAGGGGCTGGGGAAGAGATTAAGGTGGGATTTAGGGTAGGCAAGGGGATTGGAGGGGTTAGGGAAAAATATTTGGGCTGGTTTGGAGTAGGGGTCTGGGAAAGAGATTAAGGATGGATTTAGGGGAGGAGATTATGGATGGGTTGGGGAGGGGCTTGGGAAAGAGAATAAGGAGTGGTTTGGGGAGCAGATTAGGGAAGATGTTGGGGGAGGGTCATGGGGGTGAGAGTAGGGAGGGGTTTGGGGAGGGTCTAGGGGGATCATGTAATTTTTTTTTAAATCACGCCATATAATTTTTATATAATACAAATTTTTTATAATACTTTTTTCTTTATTCATGAACACTAAAAACACTGTAAAATATTAGATATATAAGATTATATATATAAGATTAGAAAAAAACAAAGACAAGATTATATGCAAATAATTTTAGCAATTTATTTCTTGAAAGAAGTAAATGATCTGCTAATAGAATAAGACATTTACTGCTTGCTATTTCAGTAAGATTTGACTAGAAATAAGATAAATAATCTCATATTTGTTTTTTTGTCATTTTAATTTAAGAAATGTTTAAATAGGCTCGAGGACATTTCACTTGCTAAGTTGTCATTTTTTGCAGTCTACTTAGTTTCTTAATCCTATTTTTGTCCTTGTTTTTTATTTTCATTACTTTAATTGTTTCGCTCATCTAAATCATCATAATCATCGTTGTTTTGCTTTATTTTATAATGATTTAAACTTGATGAAAAGATAATGTAGCTAGAAATAACAAGAGGCAGGTTATAATCTGCAGTAGTTATCTGTGTTGATTATTTCATTATTTCTCACTTGTGGCTTATGAAACCAGCAGAAAAGGTAATAGTGTCGAGCTGTGTTGTGCTGAAAGAAAAGAAATTACATTTCTGACCATTAAACCAAGAGGAGAAGTGTGCAGGCTCATCTCAGCTGCACAAACCTGCTATTATCCTATAAACTGGACACGGAGATGTCAGGCTGTGTGTGTGTGTGTGTGTGTGTGTGTTTGACTGCTTCCATAAATACAGTTTTTCTCTCTCTCTGATAACTGCGATGAGGACGATATATATACTGGATGTTTCTTAAATAAAGCTCGCTGCCATGTTGCAATAAAAGCACGAGAGTGAAATTAAACTCCATAAAGCATAAGGAAAGCAATGCTGTTTGTTTCAACGCAGCAATCTATACATTATACCACATAAGCAATAAAACATTTTATATTTTTATGCTGTGATGTTGTAACCACCACAAAGCTGATTATTTCCCTGTAACGTCAGATCAAATAAAAAACCAACACGAGACCGCATCTCATAATTATGACTTCTCTCATAAATATTGTACAAGTGTTTCAGGGTGGGGTTTTCCTTTATACCTGCTCTTTAAACAGCCCAAAGCTAAGGTTTATTTACTTACTCTCTCTCATCATCTATACCGCTTTATTCTGTATTCAGGGTCGCTGGGGGCTGGAGCCTATCCCAGGAGTACACCCTGGACAGGGTTCCAGTCCATCGCAGGGCACACACACATATATACAGTACACACACTCATTAACACACTACGGGCAATTTGGGAACGCCAATTAGCAGCCTGACCTGCATGTCGGACTGTGGGAGGAAACTGGAGGAAACCCACCAAGCACGGGGAGAACATGCAAACTCCATGCACACAGGGACGGGAATCGAACCTGGCTGGGAATCAAGCCCGGACCCTGGAGGTGCAAGGCGACAGTGCTAACCACTACACCATCGTGCCGCCAGGTCCAAAAAAACCTTACAAAGTCTGTAAGGAGACAAAGACCAGCTAATTCCTGCTGCATCATAAAAAGTATCGGTTAAGGCGTTGGACTACAGCCTGGTAATTCCCATGTTCGAACCCCACCTAACATCAAGTTGCCCCTGCGGGACCTTGAGCAAGGCCCTTAACCCTTAACTGGTCAGATGTATAATGAGATAAATATATAAGTCACTTTGGATAAGGGTGTCTGCTAAATGTTGTAAATGGGAACGGGGTCAAGAAGAAAAGTGCATTTATCCAGTTCGTTCTACTTCCTCGCCACATCCCTGTCACATCCATCATGCTGTCACTAGTTTCCTATTAGTCACATGATCACGTGCTCACCAGGTCCGATGAGATCAAACCGAGTTATTTCTAGGTCTGGTCAGATCACGAGACACTTTTACCAAGCTCTCATCACGCTCTTACTCATCATCGGGTCCAGCAGTTGGTACGTGCAACATGCAGTGCTTTTCATCACAAACTGATGGTGTGAGCAATCGGATCCAGTATTTACGCTAAATTCTCTGAACATGACATAGACATTACGCTGATAACCTGTAGTAAGCACCAGAAGAACGTAACATGAACTCATTGCTGTCTTTTTCACCATGGCATGGACCTGCCATGGCTATAGCACAAGCCTGAAGAGGGCGCCATGAGAACTCGGTTGACGTAGCCGCAACGAAGCGACAACTCGGTCAGAAGTCTTTCCCGGCTACGGCATGCTTGTAGTACACCAGTGAAGTCACTAGGAGGTGCTAGTTACGCGTTAACTTGTCAGTGCCGTCGTTACTGCGTCCTTCCTGCGTCTTGGCTTTTTTTGAACTTATTCAAAAAATAAATAAATCAATCAACGTGCCAGCTACACATCAAGAGAGACAATACTGCTGTACAGTTTTACCGGTTCCCACTGCATTCCTGATGGGTTGTACAAGTTCCTGCTGCTTTCACCCAAATTTCTGCGGACGTACAGGCTCTGTACATGTAAAGAGCGTACCTATTGTAGCTAAGCTAAAAAATGGATGAAAAACCCACCAGATCTGTTCCCTGTGACACACAAACACGCCTATGCGGAGCACATGGTGGAGCGTCAGAATGTTCTCTGGTTTATTCGCAGGAAAAAGCGGTGTATCAGATTGTTGAAGCCTGCATGTTACATAACCCCTTGTCTAACCTGGACCTTAGTGTGCATTGATTTTAGACAGTTAGACAGCATTGCATTGACAGTTAGCTTGATAGTTAGCGAAGTAGCTGCCCAGGACGCTCGATAATCGGATGGCATTTTTTTCTGATAGCTTGTGCTGTCTTGTTGAAATACACTACTGTAGCGAAACCGATATCGCTGTTTTAAAAAAATCTAAGACGTTTAGAAACTGCATCAGTGTTGTGAAGCTGAACCAGTGCGTACAAGTCAACAGTGTCTAAAGTTCTTAGCCGTCCTGCACAGCTACTTTGCTTACAACAAAAAAAATCATCAGCACAAAAACGTTTGCCGGCTGTACAAGGGTGAGTCAATAATTATCCGCACTCTGGCTGTACAATTTCAAAGACAAATGCATCATTTTTCGACTTGCTTTTCAGTACTCTGTCTCTCATATTAACAAAATGTTTTATTCTAAGCTCTGCGAGCCACGAATGCACTGCTGTCCTCACTTCTTCATCAGAAGAGAATCTTCATCCTCGTAGGGATGCTTTCAGGGAACCAAACAGGTGATGGAGCGAGATCAGGACTATAGGGAGGACGCTTTAACACCTCAACATGAAGTTTCGCATCTTCATTGGATACCTTGTATAGTTTAGGATTCAGCTCCTCAATAAGCGTCTCACTGTAACAAGCACTGTTGATTGTTGCACCTTTTTTCCTGATGATGTTCCAATACTTCTAGCCCTGTAAGAAAACTGTAAGCGATGGATTTTTCCAGGTGATGGTCGACTTTTGAACTTTTTCTCGGTCGGCGATTGAGGATGCTTCAGTTCCATACCCTGCCGTTTACTCTCAGACTCATAGTGGTGAACCCGTGTCTCGTCACCAGTAATGATTCTCTTCAAGAAAACATTTAGCTTCCGTGAAGTATCGGTCCAAATTTTGTTTGCAGATATCCAAACGCTTTCTTCATACTGCGCACTAACCCTCAGACCACAAAAAATACACGAATCCCTGCACTTTGATCTTCTTTCATGCAAATCAAAAGTGGTGAGAACATTGTTGCTCGCACCGTAGTTACAAATGAACTGATGTAAGATGTTCACACCTGCAGAGCAGTGACTGGGGAGACTGTGTCCTTGAACGGAAAGCGCTGATAAGACCAACAGACGCTTTAATATACTGGGTGTGCAGATAATTTTTGACTTACCTTAGTACAAAATTTTAAAAGTTTCTCCTTTTTCGTGAAGAATGTACAATGTAATGTTTTCCTCGTTTTTTCACTTACGTTCTAGCAGCATCACGTGCTTCTCTATCGTCCTGAAGATCTGTCAAGGATTCGGATCTCCTGTGAACGAGCTGTTACTATAGGAACCGTAATATATTCGAACGGACGCAACAGTATACTGTACAGTATAGCGGCGATTTGCAGCTTCACTACTGTCAGACCTGCTGTTCTGGGAAATTAATCAGCTTCGATTCGATCAGTCGGAATCGAGAACTCGGCGGCGCTGAGCAAAGCTATTAAACGAAGAGAATTAGCGGTTCCTTATCAGTGATTTGCGAGGCATCCTGAACGGGCTCGTCGCCCCGGGCTCTGCTGAGTCACGGCTTAGAAGAGTGCTGGAGGGCGTTTGAGGGAAGGGAAAGAGAAGAGAGAGAAAAATAAATAACGCAAAGCCTGTTTGCGGGGGGAAAAAAAGAAGAGAACAGTATGGGATGGGTGGGGTGTGTGTGTGGGTGTGTGAGAGGGGGGGTGAGGTACTATATATCATTTGTTGCTGGAGCTGGATAACAACCAGACGTGAGCTGTAATGTGATCCGGAGCACTTTTAACAGGAACAATCTACCGCGAGATGCTGATGAGCGTAAAAGCTACGACGTAAATCACTTTTCCCTGATTACACACACACACATATCCGTTTACGCAGGCGGTGATGGGATTTGTTTACGCCCTGTGATGTACAGTACAGGTGTACTCTCTCTCTCTCTCTCATCAGCTCTCCTGCTTTCTACTGGGTCTACTGTATAAATGTGCAACATGCATGGAATACACTGTGTAATACTGTATATAAGCAGGATTACATCCTACACAATCCGCTACACATACAGCAGTGTAGTAGAAGCCATGATGCTGTCCAGAACAATGCAAGTCCACTGGATATGAGCAAACCGAGTGCGATAACCCTGAGCAGCAGCCGAGTAATAACCAGAGCGTAACGCGCACGAGCAGGAAGAGCGGTTATGGCCGTGTCATAAAGGTGACGTATCGGCAGGGCGCCGAGGAGGCCGACCGCCCCGGGGAGGGAGAAGCTGTTAGTGAGACTTGTGGAAGTGACCTCAGCGTGGCTCTCGCTTTTTCGCCAGACTGTGTTAGTCATGAAGACGGCTAGAAACGTGGAGGGTGGTGGGAGGGACGGGACCCAAGAGCTCATCTGGGCAAGTGTTTGATGGGATGCCGCGGGGAAGCCGAGCGTAATAGACCGTCTCAGCGTGTGCGCTAGTGTGTGTGTGTGTGTGTGTGTGTGTGTGTGCGAGATGCTGGTGGAGAGTATTGGTGGTTTAAATAACGGCTCGCAGATTTATATACAACACAATATGGCTGTCAAGTGCCGTACATTGCATTTAAATAAGAACACCTCCTGGGAAACGGGATCTTGTCTGATTATACAGTAGACACGCCCCCGCAATTGCAGCTTGATGCTATGATTGGACAGTGATGAAAACAATAAAACAGCAAAACTGTGTTGCTTGTTTTTCATTCATTCATCTTCTATACCGCTTATCATGTGTAGAGAGCATGTGTAGAGGGTGAGGAGGGGCCTGGAGCCCATCCCAGGGGACATGACACATCCTGAACAGTGTGCCAATCCCTCACAGGGCAAACACACACACACACACACACACAAAGGGGCAACTTGCAGCCTAATCTGCATGTCTTTAGACTGTGGGAGAACATGCAAACCCTACGCACGCCTAACAGCCTTAATTGCAGTTCACGGAGCGGTAAAGTGAGGACGACAAAGGGCTTTACTTTTCAGTACAATGTAGTAAGAAAGCAAATGCAGTAGACCAGACGTTTCCAAACTTAACAAGGCTGCCAGCTAATTTGAAATGTGAAAATTTTCTGCGGCACAAACCACCTGAACCTTTAATCACAATGATGAAGATAAATAAAGAATATCACGTCCTTTCAATCCCATGGATTGGTTTTGTTTTATTAGTTCTGGTTACTTTTTAACCAGAAATGGTTAATGAGAAACGTTTGAAGTAAATTTTAAATTTTAAATTTTAAGCACCGCACCGTGCATGAGTTGGTTCCGGGCTGGACAGAAAGAAATACAAATATATATGTTTTTTTTTATTATTATTTTATTTCCATTTTATGAACTATCAGAGTGTTTTATGTTGAAAAATGATCAGATCATCTCCTGTTCGCGTCCCTCTATACCTCCTTCCCACACTTTCTCAAGCTCAAGGCTCACACCGATTCTGCGTTATTGTACGTTATATTAATTATACACTACATTATGCTATGTTACAAGCACATGATGGCCAGTTTATGGAAAATTGTTTCACATAAAATTGGTCCGTGGTGCAAAAAAGGGATGAAGAGGTGTGTTCTAAATGACATGCAGTACCCTTACAGCCCACTAGGGGAGCCCACACTTTGGGAATCGCTGCTGTAGAGAACACAGCTAGTGTTTGTTCCGTCTCTAGCAGGATAATTTAGATGCTTTCTAAGTAATTACAATTTTTTTAATTGTGCTTGTTTTATTTAACACATTAGAATCAAACCAAAGGAAAAAATGCTGAGTATTTATGCACAATCTCAAATTTTGGTTAAGTGTTGTTTTTCCATTGCAATCACGCTTCATCAGTCAAAAAACAAATCTTGAAAAACTTGAAAATAGCTTCTCATCCTTTCATCTTCGCGGGTATTTTTACGCTTGAGTCCGCCAAGATCCGTGAAGAATTTCAGTCGTTTTTTTAATACTCCTTGATTCGCACCCATTTACACAAAGCCCGTAGTGGGACGTAGTTAGCATTCATGAGGACTACCGCGCTTGAACGGCACATTAAAACAGCATAAACATGCGCTTAATTATTTACGAGGATGTTCATGATGTTCAAGTTGTAACAAGCTTTTACGAGCGCTGAGCTTCGGTGTTAGCAAGTAAGCATTGCTAGGGGAAAAATGGCTGCTTGAAGGTAATTTTAACGTTATAAACATGACTGGGTGAGATTTTTGTAAGGAAAAAAAAACAGCTATTTGACCTGCTCATTAAGTCGGGCATTTGAACCGTTAACTAGGAATTAAACTCGAATTTGAAAAAAGCAGTTCTAATTTCTACTTTTAGTAATTTGCTTCTTTGTTAAATGTTCTTTTATTGTTTTCCCTGAATCAAAGAGTCTATAAAAGGGAGCTCAGGGGGGTTAAGGCTCAGGGTTACTGATCAGAAAAACCCCAGCTCCACCAAATTGCTGGGGCCCTTGAGGCAGGCCCTTAACCCTATCCTGCGTTTTGACCCCAGTTTCGTACTTGGGATATGTGAAGACAAGAATTTCACTTTACTGTAACGTTAATGTGATAAAGCAAAGGCTTCTTCTGAACGTAAACACGTAAAATTATTCCAGGAACATACCGCTGTTTTCACAATGAAAACATACCGCTGTTTTTTTTTTCCGGCCAGGTCATGCACTAGTGTTGCCAAGGCCATAACTTAAGCCATTATTTAAAATTTTTAAAGGTTATTCGTACGAGTAAGAATTTTTTTTTAATATTTTTTTTACCAAATGACCGTCTGCACCTTGAACGTCGACTCGATGACCCGTGATATTCACTCACAGACCTGATAATTAAGCAAATGTGCGTACGCCTCAACATTTCTCTGTTTTTCCTTCCAATAATCCTCCATGCCCGTCTCGCTCACTTCAAGCATCGAAGCTGAATCTTAAGTGCGCATTATTAATGCCATGCAGCGTTCTCTTAAAGTGCAAGACCTCCGACGCTACAATCATTTTCCTTCTGACACTTTTACTCTCTTTCCTTTTTTTTTAAAGTGGGGCTCTTTTCCAGAAGCAGCATGAATGAGTTAGTTCTCAGCACCGTCCTTCAACTCGAGTGCCTGTTCTGATAACTACTCTGTTTTTTCTTTTCCTTCGTTCTTACTTTTTTCCCCTCCCGAACTTCAGGTTTCAGCCGAGCATGAAGGAGGTCCATACGTGTTCCAAGGATACATCCAAGGCCGGGATTACGGACAGTTCGGGTTACAGAGACAAGGTGCTTGTTATAAAGTAGATGGCTTGTTGCGGTTTAGCTTTGATTATGGTTTTCAATTGTCCTTGTCATGACTTTGCTGTTTTTAAAAAAAAAGTTAAGAATCCTTATTACGATGTCAACCCAATTAAATTGCGTTAAGAGATTTCAAAAGTGCGGAAACATCTAGTATAATGTAAGGTAACATATTCTATAATATAAGACATTGCTGAACATTATCAGCGAGTGTCGTTCTTATAATACCTGGCAATTGCTTTTTTCTATAATATGATCACATTGCATCATAATAAAGTGTACATTATCCTAATAAAACCATATGCATAATGATTCCACGACCAACATAATGTCTCCGTTATGATGTTACCGCATGATTGCAGCTGTACGTAATGGATTTTTTTCCCTTGCATCTGAAGTCACCCTGAACGTTTCCTGTCCTGCAGGTCAGAACATCACCGAGACGACGAGAAGCTCCGAGGCGCCGCCCGGGACCAACAGCAGCTCCGTGGCCGTGGCGATTCTCGTGCCTTTTTTCGCTCTGATATTCGCGGGGTTCGGATTTTATCTCTACAAACAGAGGTACGTGCGCTTATCGGGTTAAACGGCTCAAGTGTAGGAGGCGTGATTTGTGTTTTTTAATCATGAAGATATTCAGAGAGTTATCCGGAGGGCTTCATCCTTACTAACTGTATAATAGACGCGAAGGAGCGACGATCTAAAGCAAAGCGTGAGTCACGCAGAAGGGTACGGCGATGTTAGAGCGATGATGTCGCAGATCAGATCTGAGCTTTAAATTGGGTTAGTTTTTGGCAGTTAAAGGGGTTGCAGGCATGACATGAGTGCAGATAAACACTTAGATAATGTAAATACACATAAACCAAGAAAAGCAGGAATTAACATCAGAACATGAACGAACAGACAGGAACGGAGAAGCAAACAGTGGTGATGATACCAAAGGCCATGTTAAGTAAGACTCTGAATCATAGGAAGCAAAAAAGTGAACAGGATGTATTACAGTAATAGTACATAATAATATTTTATAAATAATGAGCATCCAGTTATTTAATGAGCTTTCGGCAGTGGTGGCTCAAGGGGTTAAGGCACTAACTTACTGATCAGAACATCGGCGGTTCAAGCCCCAGCTCTACCAAGTTGGGCCCCTGAGAAAGGCCCTTAACCCAATCTGCTCCAGGTCCGCGTATCACAGATGACCCTGCGCTCTGACCTCCAGGAATACTGGGATATGCAAAGAAAGAATTTTAATGTGTAGTAATGTACAGTATATGTGACAAATGAAGGTGTAACTTAACAAGCTTACATTTGTTGTTGGACTTTTGGGTGCGTCTTTCGAGGGGTCTCCACAGCAGACTTTAGCTTACTTTTATTTAATCTAAATATAGTTGATATTACAAAGCCTATTAATTTGATAATAATATCTTTGGGAATCACAATTATTACCAAGTTGGATACACTCCATTTTACACTCGACTATATTTAATATCTAATTCTATGCTTGTTCTATTCTAATTCTAAACATAAACTGATAAGATCATATCAGTATATAGTGGTATCAGTTCTTGTTTCAATATACTGCAAAAGTGTAAAAGTCTTGACCCCCCCCCCCCCCATTTCTTCATTTTAAATTAAATCAAATGATTTAATGAAATGAAATAAAATAACTGTTAACAAATGTTTTACTGTGACAGGCTGCAAAGTGCCTAAAGATACAATTAAAGAATTTGTTGTTTATGTAACATCCTCAGCAGCGACCTTATTTCCCCTCTCGTCTGTTCCAGCAGTATACTAATCACCGGCCTGATGTCTGTCAGGCTCGATGTGGCATAAAAAAAAAATATACAGTATATATATGTATATATATATATATATATATATAAAATATATTCCTTTGAAACTGTTCAGGTACAGAGACTGTAGTGAAAATGAGAGACAGAAAAGTCCTTCAGGAAGCCTGGAGAACTGTTTCTCAAGAGTGCATTAAAAATACAAGAAAGTCTGGCTCTTTGGAAGCAAAAGATGAAGAATCGGGGGGGGGGAGACTTTTGCACAGTACTGTACAGTATATTCAATATTTTATTTCAGTAATATGAAATTGCTGAGGTGCTCATGTTACCAGGATAATGCACAGTGTAGTTCTGAAACACTGACATTGTGTTTTGCGTCACGTGTCGAGCCTGATTGCCGTTGTTAAACCCGTGTCGTTCTGGCTTACGGTTGTTCTGTGTGTCCTGTAAAAGTTATTTCACAGATCAAATGCGTGCCATTATAATGTCTGGAGGCTTGATTGAAAATTTGCTGTTCTCCATGTTTAATCGTGGTTCGTGCTCTGCGCTTTCAGGAGGACGGACAAAGCCGAGTTCTCGGGCTGCTCCGCGCATGAAAACAGCAACGGCCAGGCCACGTTCGAGAACCCCATGTACAACACCAACACCAAAAGCATCGAGGGCAAAGTGGTGCGATTCGACCCCAGCCTCAACACTGTCTGCACCATGGTTTGACGTGAACTCCTCCTCCTCCTCTTCCTCCTCCTCCTCCTCCAGATTAGAGTTCTGTTCTGTTGTATTTTCCGACTTTACGAAGGTTGCACAGGTTCATGGAGAAAGACTCAAGCACAGTCTGAGGAGCCAATACAGTTTCCCATACAGTATAAACCACATGCTTTAAGCTCGGCGTGGATCTGCAAGCGTGGGACGGCCTGCTTCACATTTCGTGTGGAGTGTTTTTTCGGTTGTGTAACTCACTCTAAGAGTGTCCTTGTTTTTGTTTTTTTTTTGTTTTGTTTTTTTGTATTTGAGAGAAAAAAAAATAAATAAAAAATCCTGAGGAGGCTTCATGGAAATCCTGGAACGTTCCAGGTTCTTTTTTCGTAAGCCTTTCTCAGATTGCTGCACAGTGCGAGTTTGCATCATCACGTGTATATTGGTTTCTCAACATGGCTTCGCCTCGTGGCTTTCGCGCCCTCGCTGCCCTACTGCAGATCACAACAGAACAGGTTATGAAGAATATGATGGAGTGGCCTTTATGTTTTCCATTTTTGCTTTCTAGAACATTGTAGTACAATTTCTTGCTTTGTCCAAATAATGTTTTTCCATTAAGGTTCCCTTAACTGATTTAAAACTTATTTACATGAAAGTATTTTTTGCACAATTATTGAGTAGAATTGGACTAGCATTAGCATTAGCATTATTGAACATGTTCCTGGTTGTTAATTAGCAAAGTTTAGAACTGAGACTGAAGTAAGTTCTGATATTTACATCTAGAAACTAGAGTTTGGTAATTTATTTACATTTAACATTTTTGGTTTGTTTGTTTAAGTTGTAACTACCAATCAGAACCGAGAATTTCGCAGCACTGTGATATAAAGTCAGTTAAAGGAACCTTAAAGGAACCCTGCATTAGCCTTGTGTTTGTGTTCATTTTACTAATCCATGTGTAAAGACTGTACTTTGTGTTAAATTAAATGATTTCTAAAACTTCATCGCTTTTTTAACGAAAAAACGGTCGAGTGTCCCATTAACAGCGCCTTGTAAAATACTCCAGCTATGAAAAGGATTTATTTTCTGCAAAGAAATAAGATATTTATTTATCAAAGTCATGTATCGACTATATCTTCAGAAAAGATGTAACGGCTGCCAAATGTCGCCAGTGTCGCGTCGCTGCTACGTTCAGCTTCTCAGTGCCAGGACCCACATCGTGCTTTTGCTACTGTCATTTACATTTTTTTATTTTATTTTTATTTTTCACTTTCTCAGTCGCTTTAAAACGTGGACGTTGAAGAAGATTCCGTTTCGTTCGACTATTGGCTCCTTCGGGTGGATCCACCTGCTTTGTATATAATATTCATATCAAATGTACAGATATTTAAAGTTTTTTGAAAAAGAGATCTATTTTTGTGAGAAATACCACTTTGTAAGAAAAGAAATAATGATAATACAAGATTACATAATGTAAATGTTCATTTGTAAATGCCATTTACAAATAAAGAGTACCTGATTTTGTTAAACGGTCCTGTTCTTGACTGAACAACACAACGATAGATAGATAGATGGATAGATAGATAGATAGATAGATAGATAGATAGATAGATAGATAGATAGATAGAGTGCTTCATTAATTCCAAAGGGGACCTGTAACACAGATTATACAACAACATACAAGCAACAAGGTTAAAATTAAAAATCACAATGAAAAAGAGGGGAAAGTTATAAATAAATAAACTGTACATTAACAAGGTAAAATGTTGCAAAATAATAGGAATGTACCATTTCTATATAGAGAACACATACTAAGCTACATCTATGATGTAACATAAGTTGTATCGAATTGTATCATTTGATTCGATACTGTATGTCTGTGTATCAAACTATACATTCAAGAGGCTACATAATAAAGCATTCTATTCATTATAAATACTAGTGATAGGAATCACCAGGGGTCACCCGATACGATGATATCACGATATCCAGGTGCCTGTTTGATCTGTATTGTGATTCCGTATCACAATTTTATAAATATACAGATTCTGTATTCAGATTTTGTTACAATTCTAAACAAACTTAATGATTCATTGAAATAAAAAAAAAACATTTGCTTCTACTACACAGGATGCTGTGCTGCCTGCCAATGTGTGAGTAGTTTAGAGTGCCCCTGCAGGATAATAAAGGAACTACACCACACAGAATAATCATGATACATAACTAAAATGATTTTTATTTCCCCATATCGCTAATAAATACCTCTTGTATAACATATTGTGAGGTGAAATAAACAAATAAATCATTCAAGCTCAAACTTTTGTATATGAAAAAAATTACCATCCTCTTAACCTCAAATCCTAAACAAGCTTTGTTTTATGAGCAGCAATGGCTACAACTCGGCTGCAAGCTGGAGGTGGATAATTCAGACAAATCTGGGAAGCACTTACTAGTAAGTCATGCTACTGGTGGCTAGTGAGCAACTGTCTACACATCGCTTACCAGTTACAACATCCTGACACTTAAACCGCCTTCTTGTCATGTGACGTGGCACTGCTACAGCTGCCTACAAAGGACTATGAAAGGTCACAGGATAAAAGATAAAGATACGTCTAAATATACGTCATGTCAGCAAACTGTGAATCACTTCAGGCCAACAAAGTACCCCATAGGAAGCCACAATGTTATCACACTTTCTTGAACATGGGAACTTTATGGTAAAAGCCCTGTGCTTTGGATACAAACCAACTGGGAGTTACAACAGTGAACACTTGTTGCATTTAGTTTTGTTGAAGTCTGGCTGGATCACGCAAACATTATGCCATTATTAAAGTTCATTTTATAAGGCAGAACGTGATAATTAACTGAAAATTGGAACCTAGTAAATATTCAAAGAAAAGCTTGTTATTGCTGTAAGAAGACATCAGTTCAATCATTTTACTGATAAATTTGATGAAATACAAGTGGAGAATCGAGTTCTTCAAAAGAGCCAGTCGTTTCTTCTGAGGCCGTTTCTCTAAGATCCCATCCATTATTGACGAAGAGCACTGAGCGGAGCGAGAAAACTACAACCACCCCCCACTCCGATAGCTACATGATGAAAGATGATTAAATTGACCATGGGATGACTGATGAGTCCAGCCAGTTCTCACTCTTGAATCTCTTAAATGAATGAATGAGTGAATGAAACATTCTCCATTGTTCATCAAAAGTTCCAGCAAAAACAACATGATGCTCCTCCAGGAGAAGATGAAAAGCGTTCGTGAAAGAATGAATGAGCTCGAGATTAAACCTGAAGTGGTCATGAGGTATTTGCATCACTCGGATGGATTGTGCAAGGGTTTCGCAAGAGCCCTTCTTCTGGGTGATGAGTGGAGAGAAAATCTACATCTGAATTCTGATTCTGGTTCTAATTTGTTGCTCAGTGTTGAAGTCTCATTTTTTTTCTTTGTGACAAGTCGATTTTAGAAGTGCACTCACAATGGTGTTTAATGGTGGCTGGGGTGAAAGGATCTCAGACATAATGCATAATCTGTGCTTTCAGAGCTTACGTTGTTGTTTTGTTTCTTCTTCTTTTTTTTGCAATATTCAACATCATATTAACGAGAAATCCAAAAAAACTGTCCTTGGCGCAGTGCAATGCAGCTACGACAAAGATACTACGGAGGCTTCATTTAGCTAGGAAGCAATCTGCCAGATCACAGTTGTGATGGTTTTGATGATGGAATTAGCATAAAAGTTTAAGTTTCGACAGAGCCGGACAGACTCTAAAGTACTAAAGCTCCGCCGCTGCCGCATCATTTCCTTTAAATAAAAGGGTTAATAGACTCAACTGTTTTCAAACCATTTTGATAAAAAAGTTTTTATTTTCTATTATGCGAACCAATAAAAACAGGAGAAAGTCATCTGTAAGCAAAGCGTTTGTGACTCAGCTGTGCAATTAACTTCCAACAAAGTAATGATTTCGCACAGAACGGCTGTAGCCGCTTAATCAGATGATGCACGGGTTCATTTTGATGAGCACTCTAATTCGATTCTTTCGCAATATCTCTGGAACTGAACAAACAAGAAAGAAGCCGACTTGAAATCGAGGGTGTGTGTGTTTAGAGGTTTATGTATTGTGTGTACTTCCAGGGTGCCATTTCTACCTTGTTTAAGTCATTCAACGCTAATCCTCTTTCCGGGACTGATCCCTGTGTCGGAGGAAGGTAATATCGAACCCTTGGTTTATCCTGCAAGTGCTGAGGGAATATCTTCCTCCACCGCAGCTGCAGTTCCCCACTGGTTCCACGTTATCTTTTCTACACCTCATTTCATCCTGGGCTCACACGCCTTTGCGTAGGCGCTGCAATCGGTCCGGTAATGATGTAAACAAACCAGACGCTATGATGGAGCGGCCTACGGTTCAAATCCAGACCTGGAGTTTATAGTGTGTTTATGAAATGACATGTTTCTCTACCAGTTTCTCTGGATTCTCTACCTTCCTCCTACCTCCAGAAAACAAAAAGATAGACAGATTGTCTATTCATAGTTGTTTAAAATCACTAAACTACTAAACTTTAAAAATATGTAACATTATTTAGTCTTAATATCTTTTTTTTTTTTGACTTAGTATCTATTTATTTAATTGAATTGATTGTTTGAATATTTTACCTCAGTATCTATTTTTTTCGACTTCTTAATCCCATTATCTTATTATTGGAATGTAATATCTCATTATTCAACCTGGACTCAATCTTCTTTTTTTATTTGATACCTCGTTATTTCAAACTCATCATTTTAAGATATTGTCTCTTTCAAATCCCAATACCTGGTTTCCTGGAATTAATATCCCAGTATTTCGAGCAAATTTAAGATTCAGTTTCAAGATGGTACTTTCTTAGGCTAAATTAAAATCTTGTTATTTTAAAACTATTTAAATAGTTAGTTTTAGATTTTAAACTAAAATCTTGTCATTTTGATTCAATATCTCATTATTTAAAGTTAATAAGTCGTTTTTTGAATCTTATCTCATTTTTGTTACATCAGACTCCACCCTGATCCAGAAGCCACCGCTCTCCATCCATTTGAGTCAACTGAGTTGAGTTTATTAAAAGATCCTACATTTTTAGCTAGGTTTTACTGTTTGATCCAATTTTGAGCAATTTTTCATGTTTGTTTTCCTGATTCTTTTTGAAAACATTTTTCAAAATCTAATTTATCTGTAATGTTGTTTTGTTTGGTTATTTAACTTTTTCAGTTTGGCTTAACATCTCACTTTCAAAGTATAGCATACCATTATTTTACTTACCATTCTGGCTTATTTTGAGATAGATGTACAGATATTTTGACTGAGCATCTCATCATTTTGACTTGGTATCAAATTATTTCACAACTCTTTGAATATTTTAGCTCAGTATCTCATTTTTTGGACTTAACATCTCGATCCCATTATCTCATTATTGGAACTTAATATTTCATTATTCAACCTGGACTATCTTCGTTTTCTATTTGCTATCTCATTATTTCAAGATATTGTTTCTTTCAAATCACAGTATCTCATTTCCTGGAATTAATATTTCATTATTTCGAGTTTTAAGACGGTACCTTCTTAGGCTAAATTACTATCTTGACACACCTGTGTCCTGTTTTCATTGAGTCAACTGAGTTTATTTAAAGATTTCAAATGTTTAGTTAGGTTTTACTGTTTGTTCCAAATTTTGACCAGTTTTTCATGTTTATTTTCCTATTAACTATATTAAATATCTAATTTATCTGTAATGCAGTTATTTCACTCTTTCAGTTTGGCTTAACATCTCACTTTCAAAGAATAACATCCCATTATTTTACTGACCGTTTTGGCTTATTTTGAGATAAATGTACAGATATTTTGACTAAGTATCTTATTTTTTAAAAAAAGCAAAAAAAAAAACAGCTTGTCATTTGTTATATAAATATCTCATCGCTTTGAGTTAATTTGTTGTTTTAAGATATTGTAAACATCCCAATCTTTTGAGTAAGCATCTCTTACATTTGACTTAAGTGAACCTTCAGGAAAGAATCTGGATCCGCCTTAACTCGTCATTAAAGAAACCTGACATTGCTACTGTAGCTTGGTGGCTCATCAGTTTGAATTAAAGGTTAGGGCCTAAGCTTTGGATCATGGACAACTTTCTTTTTAAGATTTACTGCGGAGCGCGGACGTTTAATCGTTTGACATTTAGCAGACATTTCAGTCCCGTCGGGAAAACGTTCGATGATGATAGACAGCACCCACTACTTAATCTTGTGCTTGATCATTTTTTGGGGGGCCTGCAGCCTGATCCACTTAAATAAGAAGCTGACAGCAGCAGAAAGGGGGGAGAAAACTGCACATGTGGTTGCAACAGTGACACTGAACAGTGTGGGTTCTTAAATAAGTCTCCTTACTGTCCCAGTTTGCGGGATTTCTCACCGTCAGGTGCCATCGCTCAGAGGTTTATGTAGAGCACAGATGTAAATAAGACTCACTGCATGGATTTGCTCGCGGATTAGGCTCTCCAGTGCCGGGGTTGGCCGAGATTTAGTAAGTGCGCATCATGATGCGTCACGGTACTGGTTTCCACACAGTAGGCAGGGGACGAGTTTCTGTTGAGCTGCGGCTGGTGTTAAAACGCCACCGAGGCGTGCAGGATGAGTCAGTGCAGAGACGGGATGCTATCAGGAACAGCACCGCCCTCTGAAATGCAATCATCCAGGGTGAGTCCTGCTCCAGATTCCTTGCAGCTGTCTGTCACAGATGATGATTTTTTTTTTCTCCCCCCCAAAAATAAATCATCATTTTACACCATTGAGAGCTGCATGAAACATGAAATGACTTCTTTTGTGCCTCTGTTTGAGTCTGAATCTGACCCGAGCCGTGCCATTTGCTCTGTCTTATTCTCATCCCCGGCACAGAACCCTGTTCACGTCGCGCCACGTTACATCTGCATAACATCTGCACATGTTTGGCGATGATGCACAAATATTTGCATGCTCCAGGATGACAGGGCAAATATGCAATGCATCACTCAGAGGAAGCTGCCTGAAAGCTGATTACCTACTGCTTTGATTGAAGCACGATTTCACTTTGCAGCACTTTGGAGCTCTGGCAGCTAGGGGGATTGAATCTTGGTAAAGTGGAAGGTAGGATGTGTTTCAAAAACAGATTTTCTATTATCTGCTGTCTGGCGTATAAGGCTACATGCCGAACCATTGACTTGTGTCGTTCCAGGGAAGGGGTAAAGCAGCAGCTAAGGTTCTCCGATATGGACCAGAAGGCTATGGGTTCACATCCCGGGAGAAAGTGAAGAGCCACTAAGGCTTTTCTGTTGGAGAAGATTTAATTAAATCGAATTATGTAACAGTTATACTATGTATAACTGTTACATAATTAATACATAGTATAAAAAAGTTATACTATGAGTATGCAGGTGAATAGTTATTGGTTGGTTGGTTGGTTGATTGGTTGAATGGCACGGTGGCTTCACACCTCCAGGGTTTGAGTCACATCTTCAGATGTGGGTGCTCTGGTTTCTTCCCACACTCCAAAGACATGCAGATTAGTTAGTATAACTGCCATTTCCAAACTGCTCGTAGTGTTTGAGTGCGTTTGTGCCCTGTGATGGATTGGCACCCCGGTCAGGCTGTACCCTGCCAAGTGCCCCAAGTCCCATGTGATAGGCTCCAGGCCCCCTGTGACCCTGTGCATGATGAGATGTATAGAGTGTAAGCTAGCAAACTAATTAACAAGAAAGATTATATATGCCTGCTATATGGGTGATACAGGGTTACTTTTTTACCTGAATCATTAAACAGGTGTAAAATACCTTCTTTTGGAAGGTCTGGATCCAACCAATTATTAAATTCACTTTTGATTTCTTTTTTTTTTCTTTTTTTTTTTTTTATTAATAATTGAAATGCAGTCTCTGTTTGACCATGTCCACTAAAATCCAGAGAGAAATATTTTCCATGCCTCATTAGCCCTGTCTTTCGAAGCGATACCAGTAACCATAGGGACAGCATGGGAATTTCCACCTCTATTTGGATTTTGCAGAGTCCAAAAAAATAATAATAATAATCCACCTATATTTTGGCTTCTCAGCTTCTTTAAGAGAAACTCATTGAGCTGAAGGCGTAGCTCCAGAACCATCGAGCCGGGTTTGTTGTGGCTGACACACTTAGCATCCTGCTCTAGTGTCATGCCCTATGAAACATACCCCTTCTAAATTCTCTGAGCATTATACAAGGAGAGACCATTTTCAGCACAACGCACAGAACTCTGATGCGCCATTGCCATCTACAGGACAAACACAGAACTAAGCTCTTAGACACTACTGTTATAGTTACAGTCCGATTATGCCATTTCACGTCAAAATATTTTTGAATAAATAGGTTTCTTTTATTAATAGGGAATTGACAATGGGGTGATGTGGTGATTATGAAGCATGGCCGCTGGTGCCGAACTACCGGTTTACACGATCCAGATGTTTTTAGGTCAGACATACAGAACATACAAGTGCCAGTTTTCGCCTGTTGTGCAAAAAAAATGCCAAGGCAGCCTGAATCTGCTTATCAGATTTGTTACAGGGAAATGGTTAAGAGTCAGCACGGTGGCTTAGTGGTTAGCTCTGTCGCCCTGCACCTCCAGGGTCCAGGTTCAATTCCTTTTTCTGTGTGCATGGAGTTTGCATGTTCTCCCCATACTTGGTTGGTTCCCTTGGGGTGCTCTGTTTTTTTCCCACAGTCCAAAGACATGCAGATTAGGTTAATTGGTGTTCCCAAATTGCCCGTAGTATGTGTTTGTGCCCTGCGATGGATGGATGGTTGGATGGATGGATGGGCATCCCATCCAGGTTGAACCCCCTATCTCCTAGGATAGGCTCCAGTCCCCCTGTGAAAGGTCTGGGCCAAATCAAGCCAGAGTTTTTTGAAAGTAATACAATAAAAGTTTGCTCTGGTCCAGCTCTGGCCCATATTCACAGAACAGTATCTGTTCTGTTTTTTAGCCTATTGTGCAAAAAATAGACCAAGCCTAACATAACAAATTCTTTTTTGCCAGATTCGTAACAGATCTTAAGAAAAGTCTGGGCCAGGTGAGGCTCAGAGAAGTTAATTATGCTATGAGAAAAATGCATGAATTAGCTAACAAATGAGCTGTTCCATAGACAGCCAGTTAGCAACCCGGTGCCTAGTTAGGAGAAAGTTTAACCAGCTAATATTAGCTGATATTTAGTGTCATAATGTCAGGAAACCCTTACAGAAAACCGAGGTAAATACACTATATGGACAAATGTATTTGGCCAAACCTGCAATGACATTGTATTCAAATACATACAATTCAATATTGAGTTGGTCTCCCTATTGCAGCTATAAAACTTTTCACTCTTCTTGGAAGGCTGTTCACAACATTTTGGAGTGTTTTTGTGGGAATTCCTGCCCATACATTCTGTAGAGCATTTATGAGGTCAGGCACTGATGTGGGACGAGAAGGCCTGGCTCACATCTCTGTTCCAGTTCATCCCAAAGGTGTTGAAGGGGTTGAGGCTGAACTCATCAAACCATGTCTTTATAGTCCTTGCTTTGTGCACTGGGGCTCAGTCATGTTGAAATGGAAAAGAGTCTTCCACAAACTGCTCCACAAACTTGGAAGCAAAGCATTGTCCAAGAGCTCTTGGTAAGCTGAAGCGTTAAGATTGACCTTCACTGGGGATAAGCGGCCTGAGTGACTGAAACACCTGAATTCAATAATTAACAGGTTTGGCCAAATACTTTTGTTCATATAGTGTAGACTACTCACAATAAGTTAGGGATATTGTGAGAGACTTAGTGGATGTCATACATACTGTGTTTGTTTCACTTCAGACATTTCTGGGATGGGGAGGCAATTGTATTGGGGTGATAGACACACACACCTCATTTAGTGTTTTCCATTTAATGGTCTGATTGTGTACAGGTGTGGGGCCAAAATCCCAAAAGACAACCTTTTTCAATGTGGCATTAATTTCAACATTGTGTGGGTATAAAAAGCTGGTTTTGTCAGTAAGTCATTCCAAGTTCATCATTCAAACAGCCATGAACACACGACGTCACTTAACGGACGAGCAGCGCCACCTGGCCATGGCGCGGCCTCGGGTCGGTGGCAGGCAGTCAGATGTTGCTCATGAACTTGGAGTGTCTCAAAGTGTCATCAGCAGACTTGCATCAAGTCACAGAACTACTGGCAGAGTTCATGACATTCATTCAGCTGTTACATTTGGTTCGAAGATTAAGATAGCTCACCAATTAACCAGAAAGCCAGAAGCTTTTGTTTAGATTCTTTAGCTTGTACATTGTATCTGTTTATAGTTATACTGTAGATTTAGTGATTTGGAACATCTCAGAAAAGCGAAGTATTTCAGGATTGTTATAAAAGCAAAGCCGCTGGAGACTTCTTTAAAAAAGAAAAACGAAAAAAAAAATTTTTACCATGTCAACTATTAGCCTTCACTAGCTTGATAGCTGTTTTATGCTATAGAGGTGATTTATGGAGTGGTTGAGCAAGACTAAATTAGTAATGTGAATGCGGTATATCATGCTGGCTTAGTGGTTAGCGCTGTCACCTTTTGCCTCCAGGTTCCGGGTTCGATTCCCACCTCGGGTCTGTGTCCATGGAGTTTGCATGTTCTTGCCGTGGTTGGTGGGTTTCCTCCGGGTACTCCGGGTTCCTCCAGCAGTCCAAAGGCATTCAGGTTAGGCTGAAATTGCCCAGAGTGTGTGAGTGTGTGTATGTGTTTGCTCTGTGATGGGTTGGCACCCTGTCCAGGGTGTACCCTGCCCCACGCCCTAAGTCTCCTGGGGCCCCCCATGACCCTGTATACAGAATAAAGCAGTATAGGTGATGAGTGAGACTTGTAAATTGTATGCTAATTATGTCAGCATGTTGGGAACCAGGCCGAAACAAAAATCTTATAGTGCTATTGAATACGCAAGCTCACCAACACCAAAAAAAAATTTCTTCTCCACCTTCCCTGTCCTCGTCCAACCCTGAGCATCATTCGCTTCATGATTAGCTTCCTCACAGAGCTGCCATCTGGAAAGCCATATCAATTAAACATAATGTTCAAAAAAGCTGTCGTGACTGCTTTAAATGAGACGCATGCTGGACCCCTGGAAAAAAAAAAAGGCTACACGCTCTGGAGAGACTGCGTTTTACTATGTCTTTGAGCTCGGTTGTGTTTTTCCAATGAGAACCCCAAAAAAAGCAGAACGTCAGCTGTTGGAAACAAGACAGCGCTGAACAGCTGAGAGCTAAATCGTTCCAGTTTGTACAACAGCGGAGCGTTTTAGAAGACAAAGGCAGACGTGTTCCCTCAGGCAATACACCCATATCTTCCATTCGCTGGTGTTGCTTTATTTATCGCCTCAGGGTGAATAAAACGCTTGATTGCCCACGGTTTGTGCTTTGTAATTCAAATGTGGCGCTCTGAAGTAAAGAGAACCACAATTTTTGTACCTCAGGTGATGTTTACCGAGCTTGTAATGGTGTCCTAACTGAGCGGTTCCTCTGGGGAACATGAAGCTCTCCGCTCTCATTCAAACTGTGGAAAATGTTACAACTACCTTTTCGGATAATGGCACCAGAATGTTCCGACAGGAAAACTCAAGTGTCTGAGGCGGAACGTCTCAAATCCACAATGACCCAGTGAAGGTTTTATGGGCATAGCAGTTAAGTCATAAAATGGGTTCTTCAAAAGTTCTCTGGAAAGGCAATTGTTCTAGCATCCTAAAACATTTTTTTTATTGGAGGAATCCTATGTAAACCTCCAGGGTTCTTTTGAGATTTAAAAAATTCTAATTTAATAAATACATGTTCTTCAAGATTTTGATTATAGTCCTTTGTTTTATCCTTTTTAGTTCTTTAGGTTTTTTTTTTTTCCTTCTAGTTTGCTAGACTTTTTGATATCATTCTGATAAAGAGCAGCTCTGGGGTACTGGTTACACTGGTTACACTGGTTACACATGGCGCTCCTGAGCTCCCAGTGATCCAGACGGCCTCTGACATCTATTATACAAATAGTTTACACATACAATTGAATTGAATTGAATTGGTTAGTTGAGTTGAACCTCCTCAGTGGTTCTTCAGACAGTTATGTGCATTACACTCTTTAAGTTTTATCCAGTATTGTTTTGACACAAAATTTCGAGCTAGAATCTGCAATAATTCCTCTACAACTAACCAAAAATGTTTCTGCATTCTATAATTCTAGGAAAAAACGCTTCCTTAAGGGTTTCTTCCATAGTCAAAGATTCTTAGCTTCCTGAATGGGTTCTACCTGTAATAAAATCAAGCTCCTACATTCTTCTACATAAGGCCATAGATGGACCCGTACAGTACAGTACATCCTACTGTAGGTATGAATGGAAGAATGGGTTAAATAGCTTTCAGCTTTTGGATTTCTAAAACGTTTGTTGAATAACTGTTTTTAAGGGGGATAGAGTGGTTCTACTTGGAACCCTGTTGTGATATTAAAACATTATGGTCTGTTTTCTATTTTGTAGCTTTATAGGCTTCTTCATTCGTGGTAAATCAAACAGATAAACCAAGCACATCATGTCGCTACACTAGAAAAAAAAATAATTAAAAGTTTTAAAAAGTTTTCCAGAGAGTTTGTACTCTTTTCTAATACAGAAACACTATGTGGTAGGGTTTTATTTAGAACCGCTAATGGTTAGAGAAACTGAAATAACCTTACAGCACAACATTCAAGGCTTTTGAGAAGTTAAGAGTTGTTAGACAGACAAAGATCAAGTCTGAAACCCTGTACATAGAATAATAAATATATATCTACAGTATATACAGTATATTCTTCTCTTCTTCTTAAGATACATTAACTATCTATCTATCGATTAATCTAGTGTATCTGTCAGTCTCTCTATCCATTTGTCTGGCTGTTAATCTATCTACAGTTGATTTGTGCACTGGTGCGCAGTCATGTTGGAACAGGAAGGGGCCATCCCACAAAGTTGGGAGCATGAAATTGTCCATAATGTCTTGGTAATGGCTGAAGAGTCCCTTTCACTGGAAGTAAGGGGCCGAGTCCAACACTTGAAAACCAACCCCACACCACTTCCAACATGACCAGTGCACAAAGCAAGGTCCATAAAGACATGGATGAGCGAGTTGAGTCCTGACCTCAACCCGATAGATCACCTTTGGGATGAATTAGAGCGGAGACTGCGAGCCAGCCCAGATAGCACACTGCTGAAGGGCCAACATTGGGCCAACGGACAAAATGACTTTGGGCCAACCACTGATGCCAACATGGACCCACCGCCGTTTGCTCCACTTTGGCCCGATGTCGGAGCATTGACAAAAGGTAATGCAAAACATTACTGATGTAGGGGCATCAAAGCAGTGCTATCTAGGAGGCCTTCGCGTCCAACATCAGTGTCTGACCTCACAAATGCGCTTCTGGAAGAATGGTCAAAAATTCCCATAAACGCACTTCTAAACTTTGTGGAAAGCCTTCCCAGAAGAGTTGATGCTGTTGAATTAAGAATTTGTCTGTCTATTATATCTACAATATCTATCTATCCATTTATCTGTCCGTTTATCTGTCTGTCTGTTAGTGCATCTGTCGATCTATTTGTCTCAGTAACTCTATCTATCTATCTATCTATCTATCCTTTTGTTTATCATACATTATCATACAGAGCGAGCGAGAGAGAGAGAGAAAGAGAGAGAGAGAGATTTTCGTCTCACCTGCAGTTCTGTAAACAGTTCCCCTTTTAGAGCTCTAGAGCCATTAATCATATGAAAATGGGAACCTTTTTTCTTTTTTTTTTAAAAAAAAGCATAGAATTAAAAAAGTGCTGCGTGGATCCCTGAGGAGGAAAATTACTCCAGAGCAGTAAACCTTCACGGTGAATAATAAACAGCCGTGTAATTACACAAGTACAGAATGCAAATGCTTTCGGTGCAGAACACTGCAGCAGATAGAACCAGACGTGAATGAAGTGTTTCACAGACACCTCGGGGGAACAACAGGGGAATAATTTAGATCCTGATGCCCAGGTCGGGTCAGACACGACTCGTGTGTGTGTGTGTGTGTGTGGCCCAGGCCTGAGATAGAAGTAATACAAAAGCACTGAGGTGTGTGTACAGTGCTGCGGTCGCTCTGTGGGGAACCGGCGTCAAGAGAGAGTGAGTTCATTCAGTCCGGAGTGCATGTGCACACAGAAGCAACAGTGCTTACAGTGTCTCATGTCTCTGGAGACAGAAGCTGGAGATCATGGGCGAGATGTAGTACTCAATAGCCGCCTTGTTTTGAACACTACAGCTAGGTTTAGTGTGTGGGTTTAGGATTTTTTTTTTTCTTCTTTGGCAGCCCCAAATTTGTTTGCAATAGACTTTAGCTGAATCAGTTGTATTGACTGAGTATTGAAAAGCCTGTAGAACAGAGAAGGTACCTGAGCAGTCGGTCTTGTTTAATGGACATCAGATGAACCTGGCAGAAAACGCTCAAGCCCTCGAGCGGATCCAAAACCAACACGTCAAAGTTTTCCCTTACCGGATTGGACACAGTGAACGATTTTATGTCCTACAAAAAATACAGTATGCACCATTTATAATTCTATATTTATTATTACTTTCTTACTTTTTTTTTTATAACTTGTGCTCTAAAAAAAGCCGTGCTTTCTTTTCATTCCTTTCGACAGGATTTAAATGCATGCATAAAATGCATCAAAAAAGTTGCTCTTAGTACGTAATCCATAAAAAGAAGAAGGAGCTTCGTTGCAAAGGTTTTATCAGCACTTTTATGATCATCAGCACTTTATTTATTTTTATTTTTTATTTTTATTTTTTTTTAAGGCTCTTAGCAATACACTTCCAGGCTGCAGCACATTCACAAACACGTGGTAAAGACAGTCGTTCAAAACACAGTATTGGTACTGATTTTTTTTTTTGTTTGTTTGCTTGTTTTGTTTTTATGTTATACAGATAATACAAAAAATGTGTGTGTCAAAGAAGCTACTTCTAAAGTTTATGCAAGATGGAAGTGACCAATCCTTGGCCATTTGTCAGCGTTATACTGTCTCATTTCAAACAATAATCATTTAAAATGCAAGTTATTCATATTTCTTTATGGGTATTGATAATGAAATTGGTGTAAGGTTCTAGAAGCGTGTGACCTGTAAAAATTGTTGCTTTAATTGTTTTCTGGTAAAAACTTAAAAAGTAAAAAATGTCAAATTCAAGTTGCAATATCTTAACATTTTGCATTTAAGAATAATAGACTTTTTCAGGTTTATGTCTTTTCATGTGAAATCTAAATTGGCAAAATCATCAATGATGAATGATTTGAATTTTTTACGGATAATTAAAAGAGTACAAAATTATATATTTAGCAAATGAGTTTCTATTTATCTGATAAGTAAATTAAAATATAAATGTGTCTGCATATTTACAAAAAAATGGAACATTAAGTATTATGAAAAATGGTGTTATATGATTTCTATCTAAAAATTAACTTTTTCACCTACAGGTGAGACACTTTTTAGCACCGATACCATGTTTTGTCCGCGTAAATACAGGATTGCAAATGAACCGTTTGTACTAAGTGACTTTGATGCTTCTGGTTTATTCTGATATGTGAGGAAATAAGAAAAGCGTGATTAGTGTCAGTGGTCAGATTGTCGGTGAGAACTCTACAGAGAGAGAGAGAGAGAGAGAGAGAGAGAGAGAGAGAGAGAGATTACAGCAGTGCTCAAACAAAGTGCTCATTACAAAGATCTTAAAGAAGAGAGCTGAGAGATCTACACTGGTCTACAGAGAGGTGGAAAAGTAAAGTGATGGTCAGATGAGTCACTCCACACAGTGTAAGTGGGCGAGTTAGTGGATGTGTGGCTTACACCAAGAACCGTACAGGCTGAAGGCTTACAGTGAGGAGATCCGAGAGGTCTGTTACTGTAGGTTCTGCTCATCATTTTTATAATGAAGCATGTTTTCGTTATTCAGTTCTATTAAAAGCACAATTTCATATTTTATTAAATGCACGTTCTCATATTCTATTTCCTGATAAAGCATGTTTTCTTCTTCACTTCTTGTTGAAGTTGGGTCTTCTACGTCAGTTCTTTTAAAGGCATGTTCTTCATCAGTTCCTGTAAAAGTGGGTTCTTCTTCAATTCCTGTAAAGGTGTGGTGGTTATCTGCTGTTTCTGTAAAGACATGTTTTCCTTCTTCGCTTCCTGTACAAGTGGTTTCTCTTTCATCGGTTCCTGTAAAAATGGGTTCGTGTTCTTCTTCTTCACTTCCTTAATGTTCTCCATCAGTTCCTGTAAAAACATATTCTTGTTCTTCATTTCCTGAAGAAAAAAAAGTGTTTTCTTTCAGTTCCTGTAAAAGTCAGTTCTTGTTCTTTTCAATATCCTGTAAAAGTGGGTTCTTCTTTTGCAGTTCCTCTAAAAGCATGTTATGCTTGTAATGTTCTCCTTCTCAAAAGCATTCCAGCAAGAACTCTAACGCTAGATGATATCATATAGTTGTAGTAACTAACAATAATATGATAGATTTTCATTTCATCCACACAAACACAACTTCCGGACAGGATTTGGGTTTAAAAATGACTGTGATAAAATGACATTGGGATCACATTATAAAATGAAAGTGAAACAAAGCAAAACCACAGAACATCATGCTTTACTCATAGTATTATGTGAGCACATTCTCGTCCAGGCGCACAACACTGTATTGCATATTGATCAGTGAACCCTTGATTTTGTAAGAAATCAGAGATCCTGACCGGACAGTAAGCTGAACACAAGAGCTTTCCTTTCTCTGTCCCTTTTAGTTGCTTCCTGGTTAAATGGTTTAGTAAAGTGCACTAGTCTAGAAAAAATTGCTTTTTTATGTTTTTTCTTTCTTTCTTTTTTGCCTTGGATGACTTATTTTGTGGTCCTTGATGTTTGGCAAAGCAGCATACTGTACATGCAATTACTATCTTTAGCAGTAGGGGAGCAGTAGTAGGTAGGACCCAGATGGCCATGCAGACCATCTGCTTGATTGCAAAAAAAAAAAGTGGAAAATACTATCAGCTGGATGAGTGTTTCATTGATGGATTTAATTTAAGAAATAAAAAAAATAAAAAAAATGTCATGAATAAATATTGTTTTTTTAAGTTATATTTGCAACCTTGAGTTGGGGTCGTTCGGTCAACATTATTCCAACGTCATGTAGGCAACTTTTATCTGACGTCATTTCTTCAAAATAAATCTCGCTCACTCTCTTTCACACAATTTCTATACCGCTAATCCTGTACAGGGTCATGGAAGGCCTGGATCCTATGCCACGGGAACGATGGATATATCTTCAGGCTGGGAAGGATCTGTCGCCACTGCACGTAGATGGCACGTAGCCGGACCAATTCACCTCACCTATACTATAACCCTCACACCATCGTCTACATCGCTTTAGTCAGGGTCAAATTCGAATTCAAATTTAAATTTTATTTGTCACATACACAGTCATGCAGTACGATATGCAGTGAAATGCTTATACGACCGCCTGTGACCTTAAAAATTGTAAAACAATCAACAAGAAATACTTTTATATATTAAAACTATAAGAAAGTAAAACAAAATATAAAAATTTCCAAAAATATATAAGAAATATAAACCGTATCTGTACAAAATACATTAATACCAATACACGCACACCCATTCACACAATACAGGGAATCTGTACGAGTTTGGGAGTTTGGACTGTGGAAGGAAACCATAGAACCCGGAGGAAACCCACCACCAAGCACCACGAGCGCTGAATTAAATACAGACTGTGAAGGCAAATGCAAATGGTAACCGCCCCTGTGCTATAAGCGCGTGTTTATTGAAAAGCGCGCGCACGCAATTGTGTTTCATTAAAAGCGCGCGCACGTGACTGTGTTCAATTAAAAGCCGCGCACGTGATTGCGTTTAATTAAAGTGGCGCAGCTGTGATTGTGGTCAGTTAAAAACGCACGCCCGTGATTGTGTTCAATAAAAAGCGCGCACCTGTGATTGTGTTTAATTAAAAGCGCGCGCACGTTATTGTGTTTAATTAATAGCGCCAACCCGTGATATATATAATTTTTTTTTGGGCACTGCACTTTAATTGTTATTTTCTTGTCATTCTGTTTCAACGGGTGCGCGCCTCTGTTATGATGTCTAATTGGAAGCGCGTTCCTGTGGCTGAGTCCGCGGATAAGCGCGCTCCCGTGACTCGGCTCTCCGCACAGCGAACATGGCGCATCTGGCGCGGCGCGCGCTGCTCTTCCTCTGCCTGGCTGTTCCGTGCCACGGAGCTGAGAGAGTCAAAACCAGAGGCATCCGGCAGAAGGACACCGACTACATCGACAAAGTGAGACACTTTTTAATTTAATCAGCTTTAACGCAGAAGGAGAAAAAGTCTGAAACTTACTTTGTAACTTCTCAGAACTCTTTTGAAGTCAGTGTGAATATTCTGTTCCTGACGAGTGCAAACATTTAGATGTGTTCTGCATCCTTTATGAATGACCTTACCGTATTGAATATTGTGTAAAGGTGTTTGGTTTTTGTGTGGAAGAGTTTGCACACCCTAAGGATTAACTCATATCCAGATCTTTAGCGTAAATATGTTTCTAAATCATCATTAACAAAACATGATGTAGCTGATGTAGTGCATGTTTAGATCAAAGTCACTTTATAAGTTTGTTCTGAATGTGTGTTATAAATGTAGCATATTTCTAAGTTATTCACCTTTTGCTTTAACCATCTCCAGCCTTTCATTCCTCTCCTTCGTCCTGAAAATCTGTTCTTAATTTGCGAGATTGCTTTGGCCAGACTTTAGCCATGCTTCTTAAAATATCTGTAATATCTTTGCCAGATGGCATCAGGCCTTCTGCAGGTCTCTTTTAAGTCTGTTGCCCGGTTCATTCAACCCCCCCTTTTTTTTTTAATAACTTGTAAAATTGATCGTCTTTATTTTACCAAGTAATCATGTGGGTAAAAAATATTTGCACTCAACTATTTACTATACACTTTTACTATACACTACTATAGTTTACTATACTATACACAAAAAATATGGAATTAACGTGTTCCTTTCTATAATGATAAGTGGTACAGTACCCTTGCTACTGTAGCTTGGGGATGTGTTATAGTGTACTGATAAATCTTTGCTCTAGAAATCAGTGAATGCATATTAACCTACATTGTACTTTGAACAAATAAGCTCAGTTGAACACTGATGTAGAATCACAGAGTACAAATCTTATTAATAGATTTATTATTTTAAACAAACTTCTGGTTTAGTGGTTAGCACTATTGCAAACTCCATGCACACAGACCATATTGTAGGTGAGATTCAAACCCATTACCCTAGCACCTCCAGGGTAAATGGTTTTAATCTCACCTATGGTCTGTGTATGTGTGCATGCTCTCCCTGTGCTTGGTGGGTTTCCTCCAGGTACTCCAATTTCTTGCCAGTAGTACAAAGACGTGCATTCAAAGCTGATTGACGTTTCAGTAGTGTTCGGGTGCATGATTGGCTGCGAGAGTGAGTGTACATGTGCCCCGCTATTGGTTAGCAACCACCCATGGCGTCCCCTGGCTTGTGCTCCAGGCGCCCTTCAGTCTATAAACAGGATGTGCGGTATGGAAAATGCATGAACAGATGCACAAAAATTAGCAAATGTAATGTGGTGGTGAAAACTTTTGCAGTCAATCATGTTGTGTTTAATGTCGTACAGTACATTAAAATTGACATATACAGCGTATATACAGCTTTGGAAAAAAATAAGAGACCACTGCAGTGAAAACTTCTGGAACGTCATCAAGAGGACGATGGAGGGCCACAAACCATCAAGCAAACCTGAGCTGTTTGCTTTTTTGTAAAAAAAGATTGGTATAAAGTTACCCAACAGCAATGTGAAAAACTGGTGTAGAGCCAAAATGTATGAAAGCCGTAATGGCAAATCGGAGTTATTCCACCAAATACTGATTTCTTAATGTTATTTAGCCAAAGCATTAACACTATTTGTTTACAAATTATTTGCATTTAGTTTTATTTGAGTTATTGATGATCTGTAGTTACTTTGATGTGATGTGATGATGTAATTTCCTTTAAATTGAACAAAACTGTTCATTTCACCAACACGTGCACCTGTAAGAATAAAAAACATAAGAAACTGATTATTTTGGTCTCTTTTTTTTTTCCAGAGTTATATATATATAATCCGAAACAGAACTAAAGGAGACAGTAAGAGAATTTACTCATCTCAAGAAGGTGCCACAACATTATAAGTAAATAGTAATAGATTAGATGTTAGACGTGTCCTTTATTAATAATAAATACTCGTGGACATGTTATAGGAAAATAATCAAAACTTTTATTCATGCTTTATTTCTTACCTATAATAACTTTTATTATTTTTATATACATTTCCCGTGATTAACGTGGCCTAAATAGTGATTATCTAGGAATCAGAACCATCTGAGAGGAACATGAAGACCCCATGTGTATCACCTACAGCAGACTGATTTCTATCAGAATTTGACCAGCTGTGAACTTCATACAAACTAGAATTCCCTCAATATGTGATATGAAATCCTTGAGACACTTGAGGTTTCATCCTCCTGAGCTCCATCTGAGCGAGTGTGCAAATGTGCTCAGAAATAAAGTTCGATTGTATTTCTCTTTCATACGATGTAATTTTCCAGCTTCCAATTCCATAACCACATGTAATTACCACATCTAAATTCAGCCTCAAATTGCCAGACCTGCGTATCTGCTCACAGTATTATAGCCTATGCATTTAAAATCTACTTTTGATGCTTAAGTACAGTTTATCACAAAACACTATACAGGATACTAAATCTCGGAAATCTAGTCTCAGCTGGTTTTATCGGAAAACAAAATTGGTTTGAGAAGGTGTTGTTTTTCTATAACAGCAGCCATGCAGGTTTACCTTAAAATTAATACGCTTGTTCATTAATCATTAATGGAAGGAGTCTCCAGTGTCAGATCGGTTTTACTTCTCAGGCTAGAATTTAAACCGGCACATATGCAAGACCAGATTTACAATTTTAATTGATTGAAATATATTTTGATAAACAGAAATTTATATTGAATATGTTAAAAAGTTTATTATAAAAGCAAAAGGGAGTCTGTCTGGTCAGAAAGTGCATGTGGAAATGATATTCAGGTGTCCATAAACTTTTGGGCATATACTGTAAGGGTTGGTACATTGCAATAGGGACATGAATCACCAGGGAGCATATGATGCCATATAATCCCGATACCTGCGATTCTGTAAGTATGACGATTTTATGAATATCCCAATTCGAGATTTATTTATTTATTTATTTTACATTTGTTTTGTTTTTTTGTTCAGTTTCTGTTACAATTCTAAACAAACTTAGCAAATATTTTATTCCTACCATACAGGATGCTGTTCTGCCTGCCTATGCGTGAATAGTTTAGAGCACCACCTGCAGGATCATCGAGGAACTGCGACATTTTACTACTAGAAATGCAAACATACATTGTATAAATAACTAAATTAATCTTTTTTATTATTATTATTATTATTTTGGAGTCAGTGTGGTGATACATGGAAGAATCATGATACAACTTTTTTTTTAAATCTTTTTCGTCTTGGACAATAATTACACTGGCATTTTCTCCATAATGTCACCTTGTACCGTTTCCTATCAGGTCCCTGTTTTCATTGCCTAACACCAACCCCCCAACCTCCCCCCCCCCTTCTCTCTCGCCACTGCGTCTTCACGCATGATGGAAAAAATCCATAGGATCATGGCCGTTGTTACGCGCTTCATTTAACCCGTGCATTCGAAATCCCAATGCCTGCTTTTACTCTTACTTATGATGTCTTTCTGTTGAAAGAGACAAAATGCTTGATCATTGGTTGCTGGTTAAATCCTGACTATAAGTTATCCTAAAAAGCTTCACTCTGCTCTAAGACATTTGACAACAAATGAAAATAGAAAAGCTATAAATGGACTGAATTGATGGTTAGTTAAAAAAAAAAAAAGGCTTTGGAAGTCCTGGAAGTCATCTATATGTGTGTGCATGTGTGTAAGTCTGAGTGAGAGAGAGAGAGAGAGAGAGAGTGAGTGAGAGAGAGAAAACATACTTCTTTTTCTTTCCTACAGCTTAACCTGGTTGTCAGAATCACACAAATTGGACTTATGGCAAAAAATATTTGGCTTGAAATGAAAGAAATCGAATGCATAGTGGCAGAGAGGGTGGAAACGCGGCTCGCTGATTCATCCATAGTTCATCATCTTGATTTAAAAAAAAAAATAAAAAATCCCCTCAGCACGGGATTGTAAATGGTTCTATTACTTAAATATCATAGGCGATTTATCATCGTAATGAAAAGTCTTGAAGCTAAAGGGAACGCTCATCTGTTTGAATTGATTCGATATTCTCTCGCTTGTTGCCCGGCGTGGCCCAGCACACCTGAGTGCATTTTTCATCCTGCCTTCCCATGAGCCTCGGCAGTCGGCTCTCTGCTGACGGAGCCGGTCCACCGCGATCGAAGGCGCTTGTTTATCTGCGGGTGTATCCGCCGCTTTGTTTTTGCGGGGATGCTCGCGCTCGCTCTGTCAATAAGCACAAGCCAGCAGCTCTGAAGTGCGCACCAGGGGCCCGTAATAAATATGAATCCATTGCACTTTCTGCTCTGCCTCCAGCCGATAGCACTGAGATTTATGGTTCAGTTAAAGACCCTTATTTCCACGGCTCGGTGCCCACAGGCATGCCAATGAGACCCTAAATTACTCTGGCAGGAGGCAACTCAGGTGACGCCTTGGCAAAAGCAGCGCTGTCGGGTTTCACGTTGTTTCATGTCGTCTTTTAAGCTGAAGTCGGCAGCTCGAGCCGTTTGTCGGCATCCTGCAGGGGTTTCGCTCAGGTGCGACTCCTCGGTCAGGGGTCATCTATTGCTGGACTTGGCAAAGAGTTTTAGTGAAGTGGATTGTTTAAATAATCGCTGTAGATTCATATAAATTATATAACTGGCTGCAGCACAACAGACCAGAGGCAATTATTTATTTATTTATTTATTTTTTGTGTGTGCCCAATTGTGTGGGTTTTTTTTTTTTTCGTTTTTTTTTTTTTTTTCAAAACATGGTTGCCACGGAGAAGCAAATCCAATTGTGCCTTTTTTTTTTTTTTTTTTTGGAAAGTCTACATTTAAGGTCCCGTATTTTACCATTTTTTACACCTCCATCAAACAAGCTTCCCCTGAGCCACGCCCCAGCAGATAACCGCAAAGCTTGCTGGAGTACAGCAACAAGCCAGGGGAGGGGCGTTTCTTATATGAGGTCACTTTAGGAGGAAAATCAAACTTTTCCGCCAATACAAAAATGGAAAAAGGACCAAATGCATGCACACTGGAGACCCATTTTACTGTCTAAAAGTGATTAAAAATGACATTTTTTGCATAATAGCTGTCCTTTAAAAGTGACCCTGCTGCAGCTAAGGTCTCGTAAAGCATATAATTAAATGGAATTAAATGGAATCAGTATCCACCAACAAAGGTAGAGTAGTAAAGTGCAGAATAATAAGTATGTCTATGATGCATACAGTAGAAACATTTCTGTTGTAGAAATAAAGATATTGTAGAAAATAAAGAATGTGTAGAAAAGGAAATTATTGGGATTATGGACTGGACAAGTTCTGCATTGGGCGAAGACAAAAAGGGAGTGATATAAATATTGTAAAGTAAAAATGTGTGGGAAAAAAACAAGAAAATGTGTCTTTTCTGATGCTTAAACATTTTCAGATCTGTATCACGGACATTTATGTCAAACTGGGACTTTTGATTGTGTAGAATATCAGAACACAGTTCTTAGACTAAAACTCCTTTTATTTCTCTATATAATCCCCTGATACACTAATGCACTTATCCCAGTGTTTCACTAGAGCTCGGACACCATCAAGGTAGAAAGTTTTCTCAGTTCGCCATAGGAACCATGATCAGACTTTCTGAATCACGTTTAAAACCCCGGCCTCCCAGGAACTCCTTTAATGTCCCAAACATGTGGAAATGGCTTGGAGTAAGGTCAGGACTATGTGGCAATAACTCCTGTAACGTGCAAGTGGTGTTGGTGAATGATTTGTGTGTGCAGTTCCTACAGACGGATGCGTCTCAAGCTTCACCGTACTGTGCTTTAAGTCTTCTGTAAATGTCAATCAGTTTTACGCCTTCATTCTTCCGCTCACGAGTCCCGGTTTGACTTGAACACACCTCTAGTTGTTGAGAATCTGGTAACCCTGCTACAGGACTTTAGACATTACATTCCCATCAGAAAGGGAAACAGTTTTCACAGACAGTATTCATTAGACAGACCTTTTCTATATTTTTCTACCAGCTCTGGTCAGATTAGCCGACTGATGACATCGCTTTTCCAACAGAGTTCTTCTTTTATTCCTGTTTTTTTTTTTTTTTTACCTTTACAAATTATAGTTGAACCTGACATGTAAATGTATGTCATGTTCATTTTAGAATGTCAAAGAATCAGTGACCGTCTCAGCCTGTCTGGGACGTAACCACCATTTTCTAGCGTTTACCATCCACCCTTCCCTCTCCTGTGCAAACACATTAGTGCTAATTCACACTTCAGACTCTTCCGATCTGCTTTCGTGCCTAAAATTATTTTTTTCCTTCTTTCCCCATAATATTCCAGCGAATTCAGCTGTCTGTTTATTACGCCGGTGTTCTGTAAGCGTGATAGACATCGGATTAGCATACCATTTGTGTATGTAGCACTGCACTGGTCCGGAATATTGATTGTGCGCTGATGAGTGAGAGCATCTCCTCCAGTGGTGACGAATTACAGACACGCACGGGATTCATGAGCAGCTCGACAAACCCCTGTACGCGCTGAATAATAATCCCCGAGATGCACAGAGCGCAGGCTAAATGTCTACATCATAGTAAATTTAGCTGGGAGTCAGTGTTGCATACTGCATTGTGTTTGACTCTGCCTAAGACCCGAGACCACAGATGAGAAATGGAAAAAGTCGATCAGATAAAGATGTTTAAAGTTTTGTCTTAAAACGACTCCAGCGCGTTAATATTCACTTAAACCACTTCAGCGTTGTTATTTCAGCCAAAGTGAAAATATGAACTAATCCCAGTAAAAATATTCAGTTTAGCTTTTATAATTAATATCTATTGGTGCAGGGGTTTGTTTACATCGCATTAGTAGATTATTTGAAAGTAGATTATTAAATCCGGCACATAACTGTTCATAACATCACTTTTACTGAACATTTTGATTTCACTTATGGTGCAGGTTAAACTTCAGGCGGATATCGAAGTACTGCAAAAGATTTAATAAATTCTGTCCAGCGGTCGATTTAAGACGCCCACAGTTTGATGCACATAACTGATCATAACTTTATTTTTACTCAACATTTTCATTTCATTAATGTCAGAGGTTTAACGTCAGGCAAATCCCTAAGTACTAGTAAAGTTTCATTAAATTCCATCCAGACAGTTTTGCGTGATGCTGTGACAAAATCTGGACAGACAGACATAGAGACAGAATTTTTTTTTTTTGCGTCTTCCAGTGTATAAAACGCAAAGCTATAATTGAAAGAGCGAGTTCTGACCATTGTACAGACAAAACCTTTCTTTTATTTATATAGATTAACATTGTGCATTATTATTATTATAACACCTGACAGGTCAAAACTGGGAATTTTACAGCTCTGTTATATAAAAAAATGTAATCTTCTAACTTCTAGTCTGTATCAATTATTAAACGGCTGGATTGACATTCATTAATAGTCCTTAACATTTTAACTATAAGAGCAAGAGCAGTTTAAGATCCCTGACAAGAACGTTCTCATCACATCCTGAGGATTTTGACGATTGGGATTATATCAGTAGTGCAAATAAGAAAAAAAAATTTTTCCCAATTTTTGATGATTCAGCAATCTCCTTAATTGCTTTCTTTTCTCGATGCAGACGTCTGCAGGAATCTTTGAACCATATGCAGTTATTGTTCAATGTACGGCTCTTAACTATTTGCTCAGTTAAATCCAGGTGGTGACCTTCTTTTGGCCGGGCAATTTGTACATAGTACGTGGTATAACGTCACATTTTGCTGTTACAGTATGGAAGCTGCATGCAGGGTCCATCGGGCATCCCAGGCCGAGAGGGAAACCCAGGAGTGAACGGAATTCCGGGAACGCCTGGAGTCCCGGGTCGAGATGGAGCGAAAGGAGAGAAAGGGGAGTGTGTGACCGAGAGGTTCGATGAGCCGTGGACGCCCAACTACAAGCAGTGCGCCTGGAAATCGCTCAACTACGGCATCGACCTGGGCAAAATCACAGTGAGTGGCACTTTAAACTATTCCAATCCCTTTTTTTTTTTTGCTCATAAAGAGAAAGTTTAGAATCCATGTGGGGTTTTTCATGTGCAGGAGTGTACGTTCACTAAGTTGCGCTCGGACAGCTCCCTGCGCGTCCTCTTCAGCGGCTCGCTCCGGCTCAAGTGTAAGACGGCCTGCTGTCAGCGCTGGTACTTCACCTTCAACGGAGCCGAATGTTCTGGCCCGCTGCCCATCGAGTCCATCGTTTATCTGGACCAGGGGAGCCCCGAGTTCAACTCCACCATCAACATCCACCGCACCACGTCAGGTCAGACCCCCACAGCCAAGTGTGTTTTCATGTTTTGTTTCAAATTTGGGATGCGACAAAATTTAGTAAAATTATAAAAACTATTATTATTTCCATCGACAACTATTTTTTCGATATCTTATTTGAACGTTTATTCAGTTGTGTTTTAGAAAAATGTTCATATTGCACCAAAACAATCCAATCCAAAACACTACAAATCACTTAGAAAACTGACAAAAATACTTGTAATCATTATTCGCAGTGACAAATCAGTTACATACCAAATGCCTCAGTTTATAATTTAGTGTATTGTTTTTTTTTTTTTTTAATCAATGCATTTCTGTTTTATAATGTAGCACAAATATATATATAAATTCTGTAAATTCCATAATTTAATAGGGCTGAAAAAATGTAAAATGGAATGGAATGGAATACTGGACCAAGACATCAATTTAAATCAATTGGACCAAATGTTGAATGGAAAGTTCATTAAAAATAACCTCAATTATATTTTACATTTATTACCAGCGACACACACCAGGGGTGTTCTTGGGAGCTGGGAGTTATTGTTACATCCGCCCTACGATCCTGACCTTAATTCAAGGCATTTCCACATGTTTGGACCATTAATGGAGTTCCTGGGAGGCCGGGGTTCCAGTCATGAAGCAGGCAGTCTGATCCTGGCTCCGGCGTACTGAGAGAACTTTCTACCTTGATGTTATCCAAGCGCTAGTGAAAACGCTCAGATAAGTGCATTAGTGTAGCAGGGGATCAAAGTAGAGGATGTGAAAAAGTTTGGAGCTTTTCATGACCTTACGTGGATGCTGTCTCGTTCCTAACAGCAAGTCTTCATTCCCTGCATCATCGTCTCAGCGTTCTTGCAGAAGCTCTCGTGTAATTCCCGTGATGAACATCGGCTTCTTCTTCGACTCAGCTCGCGGCCGTAACCGTGTTTTACGATCACAAGTGTAATCAACTGTAATCATTCCAGACTAATAGATGCAGGCTGAGGACTGGTGTGTGGTAGAAGAGCCCTTCAGGCAATGTCGTTACGCATTAAACAAGGCAGGGAAAGGACGAGTGTGTGTTCGAGGGACAACACTCCTCATCAGGAAACGCTCGAGCTGCCTGAAAAGCACTCGCTGACAACGGGTCAGTGTCACACGCCATCGAGGAGCGAGTGTTCTGCGGGATTATAATCGTTCCATATCAGCTGCAGATCTTTTTATTTTAAAGGTTTTATTTACACGCTTAAAAGGGGAATATTCTGAGTTCAAAGCTTCACAGTTCCACACTTTTCAAACTTTAACATACACCTAGTCGACTCTTTTCTTTAACATTCATTAAACGTCCTTATCTTTTTTTTTCCTTTGCATTTTTATTTCCTTGTGGCAATGATAAAAACAAGCTATGTTTATTAGGCCTCTTCCAAATGGTTGAGCTGTTGCATCATGGTAAAAGTGTCAATATATTGATGCAAACTATAAAGATACCAAAATCACATAAAATGCAAAACTTTTTTGCATCGTGCTGCAATAACACAAATGTCTTTGATCACTAGAACCGCATCATTTCTCGTGCCATGCTATGAAGCAAGTAATAAAAGCTTAAATGCACAGCGTATATGTAAATCTAGTGGACTTTTTAGCATAGCAGACATTAACCCGAGAGGTAAATCAAGTTCAGTTCAACACATTTTCTAGACTCAAAATGTGCTCTACCAAAAAGTTGAGCAAAAAGTTAGAGATTTTACACAGTACAGAGGAATCTGTAAAATCTTGCAGTAATTTTCAGGCACTTGTGATTGGCCAGGTGTCATGATATATACGAATATCAAATGTAAAGCGTACCAATCTACTTTACTAAATCTCTGTCCCCTTTCCTCACACTGCCATCATGTGGCCAAAAACCATAATCTCACACGCCAAATGTAACCGTGTTGTCTCTGCGCCTTTAAATCGCGAGCGGAATCCCAGACGCCGTTTTGTCTCAGAGCTGTTTTCCACTGTATTGGACTGTGAACTCTGTTTTGTTGAGGATTTTCTGAAATTAGAATTATTCACCAAAAAGATAAGGATGTTTAATGAATGTTAAAAGCGTCGACTAGGTGTATGCTAATGTTTGACCCAATTTAATGAACGTGAAAAGATTTACAGGACAGATATTTTCTATCATCGTGCTCCCGGACTGATTCACTGAAACCGGTGAGGCCGACTCATTTCTCCCGCACACACACACACACACACACACACACATACAATACACCGGACGTTAGACATTTTACACATTCTCTTATACACTGACAATATTGTATATAATTGTAAATATTGGTATCTGATGCACTGCAGTGTCTATTTTTTGTACAATCCACGTGAGCTCCTTCCCTGAATGTTCATAGAACCGCAGTCTGTTCATATCTGCGGAAATTCGCAACTCAAATGTTCGTAAGCTGGGGAGTACCTGAATAGAGGAAAAATAATGAAGCTTTTGGAAAGTTGTTAGATTTAAACAAGATAAACCTTCATTTATCATTGATTTCTCCAGTGAGTTTTCTGACACGAGAAAGATGAGTTTACGTTTTTTCTGTAACATGCCATTAAAAAAATATTAAATAGATATGAAGAATAAAGCCCTTTTGGGTGCATCGTATCGAAACATTTTGTGTATGTATTGGTAACAGTAACTCCTCCCTCTTGATTTGTCTTAACAAAGCTGAAACAAATCAGTGTTTTTATGTGTGAAAGGGGATGCTAACTTTTGCACACAACACTATGAACACATCCATGTATTTCTGATGTTTTTTTTCCTCCCCTTAGTGGAAGGTCTGTGCGAGGGCGTCCGAGCCGGTCTGTTGGACGTGGCCATCTGGGTGGGGACGTGCGGCGACTATCCACACGGCGACGCCTCCACTGGCTGGAACTCCGTTTCCAGGGTGATCATCGAGGAGCTGCCTAAATGACCTCCGACCTCGAACACACACTCGAAACGGAGACCTTTAGTTCCTCTTATTAGTGTTACTGTATAAATCTAACTCAATAAGTACTGGAGAAACAGCATGATTTATTCAAACTTTTTTTGGTTATATTTTAGACTTTTTTTATATATGTATTTTTTAAAAGAATCGTGTAAAATAATCTTCGGCTTGAAAGTATATACATACAAGTTTCTTTTTATAATTATTAGAATTTCAGTAAGCTATAATATAAGATGTTGAACAATACAATTTTTTATGATTTTTTTTTCAATAAATAATGAACACAAAGTGCAAAACATTGTCCATTCATTAAGTATTTTTATTCCTCAAATGGCAGAATTAACCTCCAGTTTTGTAAAAACATGACATTGGGAAGCAAAACAATAAATTCAGGTGGAAATATATTTACGTTTTCACAAGTGTGTCACAGATATAAAATTTTTGGTTCTTTCCATAAATCATACCAGTGAGGTTCTGTGGACTCACATACAGTACACACACACACACACACACACAAGCAACAAGGTTTTTCCCAACCAACCATTTTCCTAAGCATCAATCTCTGTGAGGCGCGGTCGAGGGGGCGGAGTTACACAACCTACACTAAGAAACTGGCTGCCTGATTGGTTCCTATGTTAAGGTACGACTTCCTGGATCTTAAACCATATCTATCTGTGGTCTGAGGTAGTGCCTTTGGCAAAGAGAAAGAAATGGGGGGAAAATAACAAAACAAAAAAAAAGAAACACACACACACACATCGGCCTCTGAAGGAATCCCGACCAATCAGGAATCATTCCTGCAGAAAGTTTGATCAATCCCACCCACTCCAGCAGATCATTTGACCAATCTCACCCTCTCGGGCAGAAAGTTTGATAAATTCCGCCCACTCCTGCGGAAAGCTAAATCAGTCCTGCCCACTCCAGCAGGAAATTTCACCAATCACGCCCACTCCAGCAGGAAAATCTATTAATCCCGCCCACTCCAGCAGATTGTTTGACCGTGCCCGCCTACTCCCGCGCTCGTTATTATTGTTTGCCGCTGCTTGCATTATTTATTTTTTTTCTTTTTGGCCAACGTTGTTGGCTCAGTTTCTCCACATTGAAACAAAACCACTGAGAATGAAGAAGTGTATAAATGAAATCATCCGTGTCCCGGCGCACTCGAATTTCAGGCAGATTTGTGTGGAAGAGTTTTTTACTTGTTAACTATTTTAAGTGCAAATGAATTTTACATTTTGTAAATTTTTTTTTTTTGTCGTAGAAAACTGTTGCCTCGGGTTTGTTTGTCCAGCGTATCTCACGGTTGTAAACTCAAAGCAGCACCAGTTGCCTTTTTTCCATCACATGGTATGTGCGTCGGTCTTGGGAACCCTCGTTCCACGTCCTCGCCTCGTGCACTGGTCTGCGACGAGGCCTGACGAGCGCTTCCGCTCTCTCCGTGCTAAACTAGCGTCTCGCTCTCTCTCTATCTTGGCTCGAGGTCACTTCGTTTCATTTGCGCCGGTCCAGGAGGAAGCTGGACACCGTCTCATAAACCACGAAGGTGATGCAGCTGGCCGGGGTCACACGGATCAGGCTGGCCACCATGCCCTTGTAGAAGCCTGAAGGGCCCTCGTTCCTACGCAGAGGAGACAAGATGAATAAATCATCAGACAGCTGTGGGAAATCAATCAATCAATGAATCACTCATTCCAATTAATCCATCAGCAAAAGATTTGATTTATGACCACCTCACCTCACGAATTCTCGCATTAAGAACTGAAATTTGCCTCGACATTCAAAAAATTTTCGGGCGAACCGAACCGAACCCCGGCTAAGTTGCGAGTACGTCCGCGAGCTGTTCAAAACCTGTTTGCGTCAGTGGAAATCCAAGTTTACACATTATTTTGTGGTTTTTTTTTTTGCCATTATGTCCAAGATTTGGAGAAGACATAGCACCAGCACAAGAATGTTAGCAAGGACGGTAGCAAGAAGAAAAGGGAGCCGCTTTCAGTTTGGTTTCTAAAGCAGCCGGTGCCAAGAGGAATCATAAATTAGGGTTAAGTGAGGTTTAATGTCTATTTATTCCATATTTTACATTATTTACAGGTCATTTCTAAATGTTTTGATTGTTTTTGTTATGCAAAAATATGATTATAGTGTTGAAAATTGGTAATATTTGTGGGTGGCTGGAACGGATTATCTGCATTTACATTATTCCTATGAGAAAATGCGTTTCGCAATACGGAATTTCGCCTTAAGAACTCACCTCTAGAACGGATTAAATTCGTATGCCACTGTATTTCTATTTTTTATTTTTTATTATTTCCCCCGTCGTGTCCAATTCCTCCCCGTCACTAGGGGGCTCCCACATTAAGGCTACTACTACCACTCAGTCAGGAGGGCTGAAGACTATCACGTGTTTCCTCCGAACCACGTGACCTCAGCCGACCACATCTTTTCAAACTGCTCGCTCACGCACCGTTGGGGGCGGAGTCACACACTCGGAGGACAGCGCTATCCGCTTGCATGAGCTCACAGACGCCCCTGATTGGCTGTAGAGCCGTGATTAATGTGGGTGCACTAAGTACCTCTCATCATCCCTCCCCTCTGAGAGAGCTCGGCCAATCAGCTCGCTCGAGACCTCCGGCTGCAAGAGGTTCCAGCATCACCCGGGAACCGAACCAGCGATCTCCGGATGATAGGGCGAGCATCCTGATATTGACCATCCTGTCTATCATAACGAGAGATTTCCAACCCGCTAATGTGTGTTTGTGTGTGTGAGCGTGTGATGGCCGGGGTGTGTAACTGTAAGGTGTGTTCACAGAGACAAGCTCCTGAGTGAGAAGGCGGAGTCTGAGAAGAGGATCTCCGATCTGGAGGCCAGAGAAGAAGAACTGCAGCAGCTCATCCGACAAGTGTCTGAGGATTTCCAGAAGGTAAAAAACACACACACACACACCTGCGGACGGGAAACTGGAGACCCTAAGCAGACTTGAATACTGTTAAAGCTTCTGCATCAGCTGGGCTCTGATGTTTTTTTTTTTTTTTAAGAGAATTAGACAAGTGGAAAAATACTAATAATAATAATAATAATTATCATCAGACAGCTGTATGTTGAGTATATAATCTAATATTAATGCCCACTTCATGCCTTATGGTATAAAATACGGGGGTCTTAATGCCACTTAACTTCCTGTCTCTCTGGTGTGAGATGTCAACTGACTCGCGTCGCCATGGCGACACCGATAAAGCTTTTATCTTAAGTAGACCTAATTTGCCCGTCGAGACATTTGCTGTCCTTCTGGTGTGATGGTTGTGTTTCAGGCTCAGACTGAGACGAGATCTTTACAGAGGAACATGGAGTCACTACGGTCTGAACACGAAGAGCTGAGACTGCAGCACGAGCAGCACAAGGGCAAGGTGTGTGTGTGTGTGTGTGTGTGTGTGTGTGTGTGTGTGTGTGTGTGTGTGTGTGTGTGTGTGTGGTAATGCTCTCACTTTCACTGTTGGACACAGCCCATTTCTGTCCTCCTTGTTTTTACTGCTCGTCCAGTGAGTTGCATTACCGCCACCTTCTGGTCTCAGGTTCCCTCGTCTTCATTTCAGTTTAAATCCTCTTTCATCAAATACTTTCCTCCTTGTTATAAAACACTTTTCACAGTGTACTCAACCTTTCCAAATTCCCGTTGTCCCTCTTTTAAATATTGGGGCGGAGCTCTCTGTGCTCATTTTTGAAAAGTGTATCGTGAAATAATTGATCGTGAAGTGGAGCTTGAGATTTTGGCACGTACATGAAACAGGACATAAAAGGCTTTTCAGGAGTATTACATTTTCTGATACAGGTAGTCCCTGACTTACGAACATTCGCAGATGTGAACAAGAAAAAAAAAAAGAAACTGCAGTGCACCAGACACCAATATTTACAATTATATGCAATATTTTCAGTGTTTAGGTGAATGTATAAAATGTCTGGTATATTGTATGCGTGTGTGTGTGTGTGAGTGAGAAATGAGTCGACCTCACCGGTTTCAATAATCATGATGATAGAAAATGTCTGTCCTGTAAAGCTGTCCTGATGGTGAATAATCGTCATTTCGGAAAACAGCTTTGAGACAAAATGATGTCCGAGATTCCCCTCGCGATTTAAAGGCGCAGAGACAACACTGTTACATTTGACGAGTGAGATTCATTTCCTTACACGTGGTTACAGTTTTGTGTTGGAAAAGAAGACAGATTTAGTCCAGTGGATTGGTATGAGTTACATTGTATATTCGTGTCAAAGGCGTATAAGATTCACTTAAGACAGACTTAAGAACAAATCCGACTTACGAACGTGCTCCCGGGAATGGAACTCATTCGTAAGTCGGGGACTATCTATAATTTTTTTACCGCCGGTGTGTGATTGGTCAGGCTGCTGTGACGGAGGAGGAGCGAGAGCGGCTGGTGGCCGACCTGCAGGAGAAAGCATCGTCTCTGGGGCGCAGGCTGGAGGCCAACCTGTCTCAGGACGAACATCTACAGGAGCTGCTCAAGGAGGTGAGGAGACCTCAACACACACACACACACACACACACACACACATTCACACACATGCTCAGTGGAGAACTAATCAGTTGGCGTCTACTCTGTGTAGAAGTCGTTACTGGAGCAGAGGTTAGAGGAGGCCAGAGGAGAGCTGCTGGAGGAACGGACCAATCACACGACAGCAGTGAGCTCGCTGGAGCTACAGGTACACCCCGAACACCTACGTGTGTCACACAGCGTGCTCTTTCTCTCTGTGTGTGTGTGATGTCATGTTTCCGGTTGTGTGTCAGATTTCCAGGCTGAACGCGAACGTCTCCGAGCTCCAGACGCTCCTGAGACACAAAGACGACTCGTCCAGGTCGTACAGGGAGAGGACGGACGCGCAGGTGAGGAGACAACTCTGCTGCACAATGACCTGGGAGATTATCAGCGTTCGTGTCGTGACCCTGTGTGTGTGTGTGTGTGTGTGTGTGTGTGTGTGTGTGTGTGTGTGTGTGTGTGTGTGTGATGATCTAGATAGCTGATCTGGAACAAAGGCTGAGCGACGGCGCTGAGAGGCTGAGGAATTTGGAGCAGCAGCTGGAGGAGAAAGAGACGCACAGAGAGAAACTGGTACACACACACACACACACACACACACACGCATTACTCTGAGGAAACACTTCAACACCGTAACCACTAGAGACTGGACAAAGAAATCAGTTCAGTGATGAATTGTGATTCTTTTGTGTGATGATTCATGTATCGCCACACTGATTCAGTTTTAAAAAAATATATATATATTTTTTACGTTTAGTTTGATCGGTTGATCAGCCTCACATATAAACGATTCTGTACTGAGCGCTGAAGCGTCCGAGTGGGGCGACAGAAACACACCTTCATGTTGTTACGTTATCAAAAATGACACACGGTAAACGCCTCCGATCTGCCTCTTTCTCCAAACTGAGCGAATTACAGTGAGACCTCGGCACGCGAGTTTAATCCGTTCCGGAGGCGAGTTTCGTATTGTGAAACACATTGTCCTATAGGAAATAATGTAAATGCAAATAATCTGTTCCAGCCACCCAAAAATATTACCAATATTACAAATTTCCAACACTAGGATCATATTTCTGCATATAAAAACAATCCGAACATGTAAATGAAGTCAAATATTTAATAAATAGACAATAAACCTCACTTAACCTTAATTTATGATTCTTTTTGGCACCAGTTGCTTTGAAAACTAAACAAAAAGCGGCTCCTTTTTTCTTCTTGCTAACATTCTTGGGACCCGCGGTGCTTCACTAAATCTTGCACAAAAGTAAACACGTATATAACAAATATATATATATATATATATATATATATATATATATAAACGCACTTCTCCTGGCGCAAACAAGTTTTGAACGCATTCCAGACTGGTGTAATTACACACACTTTCTCGAAGTGAATTATTTACCAAGTTTGTTTAGAAATAATAACTATGGCGGATGATAGCGATATGCGCTGCTCAGTTTAAATGTTAATCTCTTGTATTTGAAGTTAGTTTGTAGTGTTTAAAAGCTGCTCTTGGTTTTTAAGTGAGAAAACTAATGTTGTAAGAAATGTTTTATGTTATAAGTAATTATAAATAATTATAAATGTAATTAAATATAATGTAGAATGGGGATATTTATAAAATCGCAACTGTACAGAGGTATCGTGATAATATCGTATCTGGTAATTGAACTGGACGTGTGTCGCGGTTTACGCTGTGTGGAAATGATGCAACATAACCGGATGAGATATTTAACGAACGCCCCTTTGCGGAAGTGCATTTTTTCCCAACCAATCAGAAAGCAGGAACCGGGAAACCCCAGGGAAACATAATACCACCATTTTAACCCCACTCATGTGTGAGTGCATAAAATTTTGCATTGTCCCTTTTAACATTCCAGGGTGTAAAAAAAAAATCTCCGACGCGACATGATGATGTCATCAGTTTGATTTTTTTTTTTTTTTCTTTTTAAGCCAGAGAAGTATTTAACACACTATAGTGAACCCCAGTGCTGTCTCAGGTTTTTGTACAGTAAGGTTGTATATAAGAATAAGATCACATGCCATGCTGGAAGTGACCTTTGACCTCTGACCTCCCCTGCAGCAGGCGGAATGGATGGAGGAAAGGGAGCGGTTACAGCAGCAGGTCTCCGCGCAGAGGCAGAGAGGACTGGAGAAAACCGCCAAGCTGGAGGAGGAGATCCTGGAACTGAGGAGAGAGCAGGAGGAGGAGATCAGAGCGCATCAGGACAGCATGGTGTGTGTGTGTGAGAAAGAAAACAAATGGATGAGTAAGAAGATATCTCGAAGCTAATTCGTTCTGTGTGTGTGTGTGTGTGTGTGTGTGTAGAGGTTACTAGAGGAGCAGAAGGCCACCCTGCTGAAGGACAAATCTGAGATGGAGAACATGGTGGAGAAACTCAGCTCAGAACTCGAGAACTCCAAAGTGAGAGCCTTCAAATAAAAACACCTTCACACTGAGTAAAGCCATAAATCAGAGTTTAATAAGTGTGTGTGTGTGTGTGTGTGTGTGTCAGACGGAGTTGAGCAGCAGACAGACAGTGAGCGTGGAGATCGCTAAAGCTCTGGAAGAAACACGGAAGCAGAGGGAGGAGCTCCAACAGCAGGTGGATGAAACACAGCTCTGTGTGTGTGTGTGTGTGTGTGTGTGTACTGTAGCGCAGGGTGTGTGACTCTGACGGCTCGTCTCTGACAGGTCAGCAGGATGTCGGAGTGTGTGCAGAGGGCGGAGCAGGAAGTGAGTCGGCTCTCTGAGCTGGTGGGCGTGAAGGAGGCGGAGCTAAGCAGTCTGAGGACAGGTGAGACCTGAGGGAGGGCGGAGACCTGACACGTTTATACTGACACAGTGTTCATGTCACTGACTGACGTGTGTGTGTGTGTGTGTGTGTTTCAGATCTGCAGGAAGCCCGGTCCTCTCTGTCCTCACTGCAGACGGAGTGTGAGACGCTGCGTACAGACGCAGAGGAAAAGGACGCGCAGATCGAATCCCTGCAGCAGGACATCGTCACACACACTCAGCACGCTGACACACACCAGTCCAAGGTCTCTGTCTGTCTCTCTGTCTGTCTCTCTTCCATGCTCTATGTCACTCTTTCTGTCTGCCATATTCTCTCTCTCTGTCTGTCCCCCTCTCTCTCCATCTGTCTATATCTATCTGTCTGTCTGTCTCTCTCTCTCTCCGTTTGTCTATATCTATCTGTCTGTCTGTCTCTCTCTCTCTCCGTCTGTCTATATCTATCTGTCTGTCTGTCTGTCTCTCTCTCCATCTGTCTATATCTATCTGTCTGTCTGTCTCTCTCTCTCTCTCCGTCTGTCTATATCTATCTGTCTGTCTCTCTCTCTCTCCATCTGTCTATATCTGTCTGTCTGTCTGTCTGTCTGTCTGTCTCTCTCTCTCTCCGTCTGTCTATATCTATCTGTCTGTCTGTCTGTCTCTCTCTCCATCTGTCT
>JAQMYJ010000019.1:1968160-1984731 GCA_030014305.1 Clarias laeviceps | reverse complement strand
TGTGTGTGTGTGTGTGTGTGTGTGTGTGTGTGTGTGTGTGTGTGTGTGTGTGTGTGTGGAGTTTGCATGTTCTCCCCGGGCTTGGTGGCTTTTCTCTGGGTACCCCGGTTTCCTCCCACAGGAACAGGTCAGCGTTCCAAGATTGCACCATAGTGTGTGTGTGTGCCCTACGTCTCCTGGGATATGCTCGAGGCCCCAGCGACCCCGTGTACAGGAAAAAGGCGATATAGACAATGATGATGAATGAATAAATGTGAAAGGAAGATCAAACACCACTAGGTGGCGGTAACGCAACATATTACTCATATCATTTCCTATTCATTTAAATTCGCCAATGCCGTCATTTCCCACGTCACCGTGACAAGGCGTTGTAGTATTTGCTCGTGCGCGACGGCGGAAGGTCTGCAAACACATCACAGACATCATTTATAACACACACAACAAAAACAATCTCTAAGAGATTTGAGAATGTGACTTTATGTGAATTATATTTGTTTATTTAAAGAAAGACGACTCTGGCCATTTTCTTTTTATTCGTAATTAACCGGGTCGCGTTGGGTAAAGGGTCAGTGACGTCATCAGGGGGCGACTTTGATGAGCACGTGTGAGCAGCTACTTTTCACGGGAAATAAGAGAGAGATTACCTGCGAATCTTAGTTTAACCAGATCTAGCGGGTGCAGCACCATAGTGGACACCACGCCTCCACACAGCCCGGCGACCATGTTCTCCACCCGTACGTGGCTGAAGATTTTCCGCAGACTCCCTCGCACCGGAACCTCTGCGGTGTCTGCGATCGCTGCTGCGGTTCTCTGTCCCCGTCCCTGTCCTTGTCCATGTCCCTGAGCGGAGCTCATGCTAACTGCACTAAATACGCAGTTGTATAAACACTCGAGCTAACTAACGCTCTATTTATAAACCTAACAAACACCGACATTTAACCTTAGAAGCAGCGATATCCTGTTAATATTTCTCTGCTTGTTTCTTTTCTTCATCTTGCGTTAAACAAAATCCACACACTGAAACATTGTGACGCGCCTAACCCGGCGCTGTCAGTTGCCAGGCAACGTCCCAATCCGCTTCCGGTGTCCTCTTTAGGTGCCCTACACATCAGGGGTTTCTCTGCACGCGCAATCTCAACCAATAAAATATATCCACTCTAATTATGATTTACAATTATTTACCAAGCTAAACATGAATGGGAAAAAATAACAGTAGTAATCCGAGAGATACAATTCCAAATAAGTGCATAATTTATACTTGTGCACCCTACTTAGTGCACTTTATTTAGGATCAGAGCAATTTTGGGATACGGTTCGCGCAGGACAACACGGAAGTGTCATCATTACTGAAGGGCAAAACCTTTCAAAGTAAAAGTCAGACCTTTTTCTAAAATATTTATTTAAAAAAAAAAAGTCGAAGCTGAATAATGGTTAATTAAATTACGTTTAATTAATCGTAACCTTAGGTCTCCTGTGTGTGTGGAATTTGCATGTTCTCCCCATGCTCCAGCATACAGATTAGGTTAACCAGCGTTCCCAAATTGCCCATAGTGCGTAAACGTGTGTATACCCTGCACTGGACTGGACCCATGTCCAGGGTGTACCCTGCCACATGCCCTAAGTCTTAGCCTTAGGTCTTAGCCTAATTCAAGTATATCTCAGATTACTTTCTGATCAGCTGGACCATTTTCTAAAACTGAAGTTTCAATCTTTATTTGGCACAAGAAAAGTTTATAGGATATAAGAATTTATGGATTAAGGAATAAAGCTTCCCTAACAACAAACTATCTATCTATCTATCTATCTATCTATCTATCTATCTATCTATGTATGAATCAGGGATGGGAATCACCATGAAGCAGCCAATAAGATTTTATTGTGATTCCCAAGTGGCAATTCAATTTGTATTCCGATTCAGTTAGCATCGGAAAATAAATGTCCAAACTTACTAATGTAAGAATAGTTTAGAGAGCATCATCTGTAGGATTATAAAGGAACCAGAACATTTTACTACCTCTAAAAATAGATTTTCAAGTCAGTGATTATCAATACATGTGGTGATAATTAGGGATGGAAATCACCAGGGAGCATCTGCTATGATATTATCACAGTACCTGCTGTACAAGTTGCCATTTGATTTGTATTGCAATTTTCTTAGTATATATATATATATATATATATAATACCTTTATAAGTATATTATAAATATCTTGATTTGATTTTTTTTATTTGGTTACAAACAAACTTAATTCTGCTCCTACCAGCTAATGTGTATCTAGTTTTCCCCCATCTATCTATCTTTCTATCTATCTATCAGGGGAAGAAATTATCAGGGAGCAGCCGATACGATACTATCATGATACCCAGGTATGATATGATGTGTATTGTGATTTTTTTTTAGTACCACGAGTTTAGAAATACCTTAATTTTATTTTATTTATTTTTTAGATTTTGTTACAATTCTAAATAAACTTAACAAATAACTTCCTACCACACAAGATGCTGTGCTAACGTGTGAATAGTTTAAAACCTAAATAGTTTACACCACCTGTAGGATCATAGAGGAACTGCAACATTTTACAACTTCAAATGCAAACATGTATAAATAAAAATATATACATTTTATTATTTTTTAAATAATTCAAGTCAGTGTGGCGATACGTTAATTTACTAAAAAAATAATTGAGATATGTAACTGAATCAATTTTTCCATATCTATATATCTATCTATCTATCTATCTATCTATCTCTGTCTGTTTGTTTTCCATCTATCCTTCTGTCTCTTTATCCTTATGTCTGCCATGTCTATCTGCCTTTCTATCTGTTTTTCTATTTTTCTGTCATTATTACGTTTATGTATCTTTTATTTTTTATCATGTACATATGACGTAATATGCAACAGAAATCACCAACATGCTTAAAATATAACTATGAATAAATGAATGAAATAATCGATACTTCTATCTATCTATCTATCTATCTATCTATCTAATTGTACAGTATATCTTTTCCCACCTATTTGAAAATATGAAATTTGCTAAATGTGGCTGTTTAAAGTTTTTTTTTTTTTTCCGTTCTTTCTTGCCTTTTTTTTTAATCTACGTGCACAACGCGATTCGAATTCCTCCGATGGCGATTCTCGAAGCTCTGCTGCGCTCTTTGCGTAACCCGGAGCCGCTGCATCGCAGCTACGTGACGTAGGGCGCGTAGAGTTTTTTTTTTTTTTTTTGCGGAAGTTAGCAGGGGAATGTCGGCTCGGTTTCTGCAGCAGCTCTGAACCGCGACATTATGGGTAAGAAACATTCGCTCTATCTCTTTTGTAAATAATACTAAATAATTCTGACCAGGAAAGTTTTAGAGATTACGATTTTAGTATTAATTACGTTGCGTTTTTGTATTTGTGTGTTTATTTTCTTTTAAACATATTTACGTTAGCCTCGGCTAGACCGCGAGTTTAGGCATTTCCTGTGATTTTTTTTTCTTCTTCACTGGTCTGGAAAGTGGCTCGTCAAATAAACACATAAATATTTAATTTTACTTGTATTTTATAGTTTGATAAATATTTTAAAGGAATATTCTTCCTAACTGTGTGGTTGAGTAAACATACGGAAGGGACAATATTAGCTTTATTAGCAAAGCTAGCTGCAGCTCCGTTTAAGCTAAGCTAACAGGAAAACGGTTAAATGTTTTTTATTGTAATTTTTATTGTTTTGTATTGTTTTCTTTTGTTGTTTCACTCCAGATGTGTGCATCTGGAGGCAATAAAAAATGGGATAATATTGAAATAAGGTTGAGCCAACGCGTGATATGCTTGGTATGGAGATTAGCTCATCGTGTAAAAATGCTGCTAACCTGGTTAGCTTGGTTTGGTTAGATAAGGGGCAGGCTTAGCCCGTGCACGCGCCTCAAAGCTCCATAACAGACGCCCTTTAAAAGCTTCAGTAATTTAATTTGTATTATTAGTGTTTTTTTTTTTTGTTGTGCATTTAAAGTGTCATCGAAATTGAATTTTAGTTTTTATACACGTCTTTCAGTTCTGTAGACACAAAAGAACAATGTATATGAAAAAAAATGAATATGCATACACACATGCACAATCTGGTTTTTATTCACATATTAAACTGAAACATTTACAATGACCTCATCATCCTGTACTTCTCAGATCTGTATCCAATAAGATGCTTTGTACAGTGTGGTAGCCCCACCTCTGGTGTACGAACCCATTCTACATTATAGCTCGTCACTAATAAACCTCCAACTGTCCTCTTTTCAAGGAGATTCCAGTAGGGATTACACGTCGAATTAGGGTTCGAGTAGATATTTTGGAGAACAGTATGTCAGAGGCGATCAATTTTTTATTTATTTATGCGCTGGTTTTTTTTTGTGCATGGCCATTTTGAAACGACTTGTTGATTTTTAAGGGACCCTTCCAACTTTCATAGCTTTTTTTGTTTTTCCTTTAGTTATCATTTGCGAGCTGTAGCTCGACATGGAAGCTAATGCATAAACAATTTGGCTTGCCAGGTTTGTACAAAAGTGCGGGGCTAATGCACATCAGCGCCCGGTTGATTTTATTACATTAATAATAATAAAGAATGTGAGAGAGTGTAATTTGGGCAAATCTGGCAGCAAAGGTATACACTCGAAGGGTGTTTTCACATTAGGGTCATCATTTTGGAGAGCCTTTGGCCCTAAAGTCTGGTACTTTTTGATCAGTGAGAACATTCCATGCTCAGGAACCGTACCCGATTCCTCTGAAAGAGATGGTCTCGAGAACTATATGATGTGACGTACCTTGGCACGGATCGAATCAGACTTTAACGCCAGTTGTACCTGAACAAGGGAGTAAATCATCGGTCATTTTTTCCCCCAGATATCAAACCGACTAGGTGCATAGTGCCACCTGCTGTATCGGAGAAAAAAAATGTGCAGGCATACCAGAGTACGGAGAATAATAATAATAATTACATTAATGCTGGCCAGCAGTGGTGTGTTGGGGAGGGTGGAGCAATCGTTCTTGGGCACAGTACAAATAAATTGTACCTAATGTTAATTTGCCCTAAGACACAGTTTTTCCATGCTCGTCCTTGAGAACACCTAGTTTTCCCAGTACAAGGGGCAGGATCCTAAGCTCTAGCATCCCGACATTATGACGAACTCAACATTGAGAACTTCCCAACAGCTGAATTCCCACAAATGCTTTCGGACATGTCTCAGCATCACTTTGTCCCTAGGGGTTAGGGGATAAGTTTTCACGCTCGCACGGATGACAACCCGAACGCTGCTCATTCCTAAACCTGAGCGTCGGCTTCGCTGCCCCCGAGGGGTGACGAGGAGATTTTATCTTCACCCTGAGTAACATGAAGTCACGTGGCTATAGCGTTAACCAGAGCAGCAGATACTCGCCAAGTGAACCACGGTTATGGTTATTTTTTGAACGCCTAAGGTCCACCGGAGAAATCTAAAGTCTGAATGAGTCTGAATTTATAAGTGTTGCACAGGAGCTAAAAGGCAAATCGAGGCTTTTATCACTTTAATCTAAAATAAAAAAAACAATTCACATCGGAAAAAAGAAGTTTCTTCCTGATCTTTACAACCCTAGATCTGGTTTAATTTGAAAAAAGGAAATTTAATACAAGTGTTTTTTAAAATGATTTACACTCCCTGATTCATGTAAGGTATCGGGTGTCTCGTATGAATCATGTATTTAAATACAGGATAGAAATGACTCCAGTGTACTGTGATGATATCATGTTAATCAGATGAATGTCTTTATTTTCTAACGTAGATTTTCTTGTCCTTACGTTTTTGACACTAAGACATTTTCTTGTTTTTTCTTCTCCCTTCATGCGGAAAAAAATAATTCTGGACACTTATCGTCGGATTTATTTCGACCTTAACCTCTGCGTCACCTGGATTCGGCTTGGATTAAAACAAACAGCAGTGAGTAAAGTTTTTTTTTTTTTCTTGTTTTTTTTTGTCTTGGAGCAAATATCAAGCTTAATGATGAAATTTACTTGTTTAAATCGTCTTTCAGAGGTATGAAATAAAGTGTGCGTTTCTTGTTTTTCTCTCTTTCTCTCTCTCTCTCTCTCTCTCTCTCTCTCTCTGTGCAGCAGCAGAAGAATCTCGAGGGATACGTGGGCTTCGCGAGCCTCCCCAACCAGGTTTACAGGAAGTCTGTGAAACGGGGCTTCGAGTTCACACTAATGGTCGTGGGTAAGAGAACAGCCACTTCCTGTTTGTAGGTCATAATGCGCCGGTACATATCATGCGAAATAAGGCATATTTAAACAGTGCAATGATAAGTAGCGAGGGATTACGGCACAGTGCGCACCAGCACTCTGAATTTCCTGTCTGGCGTTGAACCTCAGCCAGCTGGGTGACTGCATTCTTGACGTTCGTTGTAAACGCTGTCAGGATGAAACCACACAGGAAGCTAGGGGTTGAAAGGCAGTGATTTCACATCCTGCCTAAATAAAAAAATATATGCAAGCGCAAAATGGAGACTTTGTTTCAAGCAGAATTATTAGATAGATGTCTGATGTGGGGAAAAAAGTCTTTAAAAGCTGAGAAATTTAACATTGCAGTGAGGAAGCGGTAACAAAAATTAAAACATCAAAACATGATCTGTACAGATATAAACTACTGCTCAAAAGATTGGGATCGCTTGCAAATTTCTTTGTTTTCCGAATATAATTTTATTCATTTCACAAACAATTGAAGTTAGCCGGAATTTCAAGTCTACGGATCTGAACCCTATTGCGCTGTTGTGGGAGGAGCTTGACCGTATTGTATGGAGGAAGACTCCATCATCAAGCCAATCCATCTTGTGGGACATGCTCCAGGAAGCACGGGGGTGAAATCTCATCAGATTGATGGAATATCTGCCAGGCTGTAATATTTTTTTTAAATGAAGGCAAAGTTTGACGAACATGTTCATCATTTCCATCAAAATCATTATTTCTAACTCTGACAGTGTCAGTATGTCTTGTTGTTTTGCTGTATTTTCTATTCACACTAATTTTGTTTGTTTCCTTTTAAAACAATTAAATTTCTAAGTGATTCCAAAACATTTGAGCGTTAGTGTAGTGAAAACTCATAACTAAGTAAAAACATCTAGTGAGCCATTTTATCTTTTCCATCCCAGTTTGCCCGGGTTTTTCTGCGAGCCCCTGCCCCTTAATGTTCTTGTGCACTGAGATGCTTTTCTGCGCATCATGTTTGTACAGGATGGTTATTGTAGCCTGTGAAGTCCCTTATGAGTATACTCGAGCTACAGTGCAGATGCTCACAAGATCGATCTCTCTATCTATCTATCTATCTGTTTATCCATCCATGCTTGGACTTTGTTACTTTTATCCCAGACAGTTGCCATATCACATAATTTTCACCGCAAGATGTGGCACAGGTTTTATGCCGGATGCTCTTCCTGTCACACGGATATAGTCCTTCCATGCACCCTTCGGTACATCGTGCGACGGATACACCCCACCCTGGAGATATATCCGTCATCTCTGTGGTAGTTACTTACTGAGTCGGGTTGCCAGCTCGACACCTGCTAAACCCTTCCACTTCCTAATCGGGTTTTGGACCGGCACTGCTGGGTTGTATAGGCCTTAGGGTTAAAGGTCTTGTTTAAGGATCTATCAGTGGTGACCCGGTGATGGCTTGTGATTTGATCCTCTGATAGAGCCTTAACTGCCTCGCAATATCTATTTATTTAAATATATTTTTTTCATTTTATTTTTAGCTTTTGTCTCTCGATAATGAGTTTCTGAAATCCTCAAACCAGCCTGTTTTTTTAAGATTATTATTCAAGCTGAGTGAATTTTCTTCTTTTTTTTTTTTTTTTTTTCTTTTCTCCTTGCCTGCATCCCATCTTACCACTTCTCTCTCTGGTACACAGAGCTGCTTCGTGAAAAAACAAAACAAAAAAAAAACTCAGTATTCAGCACATTTCCTTCATTCTTTCCTCGTCCCGTCATCCCAAGCTCAGCTCTGTTAGACGAAACATCTGGGATATTAAACACGAATACGACAGGCTGATAAATACCAGTGTTGTTTAAAAAAAAAAATGCTTCTTGTGTTACAGCTCTTGGAGTTAGTGTGTTAGATGTTTGTATTTATTTATACAAATTCCACGTCGAGATAACTATCGTGTTTTCAAGGGAGACATGGTACAAAAGGGGAAAAAATATAGATAAAATCGACAGACGGATCGCGAGCACGTGCTGGAACACATCTGACCTGCACAAGACGAGGTGAAAGGTCGAAGACGAACAAGCGCAAAGCCAAGTAGAAGTTGTACAGACTTAACTAAAGAAAATGGTTAAAAACTTTAGACTTAAAATGGTCCAGATAAACAGCATTTAAGGGAATGTTGTCATTTAAAAGAAATAGTTCTGCAACTTTTTTCACTTATTCTTTTATTTATTTATTTTTACCGATCATCTAATCAATAATTAATGATGACGAGGCACATCTTTTTTTTTTTTTTCTTTCTTTCTCAAGTCACTTTTTATCTATACACAGTTATGTCGCCATAAAACAGTTTAATAAATAAAACTGGAAAAAAATTATCAGTCTATCAAACGTTTCATCTCTTGGTTCTCATGAAAAAAAGATGCATAAAAAAAAGTCTAGTACTGCGCATTGCCTGAGCTGCAAGTCTGCCCTCTTGTGGTGTACAAGTTATTAGATAGATATTAGACGATATACGACACAGGAGAAATCTTGTGCAAAACAAACATTGTTGGTTAATTAAATTTTTTTTTTAAACATGTTAATTGTTAAGGATAGTTATCAGTTAAGGATGAATAAATTAACATTCAAACAAATTAATGTAAAATCTAAAACATGGGTTTGCACCCGGAGTATTTAAAGTTTATTATGTTTATTTATTAAAGTTTATAATCCTGAGATCTGATCTTATATTCAGACTGCTTTATGTACATTTTCCGTAGAGTTATGGAGACCATTACGAATGCATGTTTGTGACTCTTATTTATAACTAAACAATAAACAAATAAAAGAGATGATTTTACTCATTTGCAGACTTTCCAGTCTCGTTTTGCTCTTTAGTGGTAGCTCATTAGCAGCAAACGTGGATCATCGGTGTGTGTCTGCTCGCACATGGTCCGGTTTTCTAATCATTGCTCAGTTAAGAAATTAAAAGTTTGGAGTTTTTGTCTGCATGATGTGCTGGTGGTTATGTGACTGTTTTGTCGTGTTATGTTTCACCAACTTGAGGCTCTTCAGTGCTGGAATGTGTCGCTTCCTCAGACTGAACAAAAACACAACTCTCGTCTTTATACTCCGTCAGGTCTGTGCTTATCTGTACACCCTTCTCCTTATTTAGCGATTCAGCAAAGGGTGCAAATTATAGGTCATATAAATTTATAGGTCGGGTAAACGATGACTTCCTGGTTCAAAAAAAGAAAGTCATAACCGCTACTTGGGTTGGATTTGTTAATCAATGGGATGGTTATATTACGTCCGTAAAAGATAAAGTTTGGAATACAATAAAATGTCCACAGGAGGAGTGCGGTTGTAGCAGGTTGTGTCTTCTCATGAATGGCATTGAGAATTGCCATTCATGAGAAGAAATGTTAATTTATGCTACATGTACAGTGTGTAGCACCTCGGTCCTGGAGGATCGCCGTTTCGTTTCACTGTCGTGGAACTTGTCTCTGTTTATAGTAAATTAAACGTTTTCTACGACAAGTCATATTTTAAATCAACTCTGTTGTAGATAAAAGCTAAAATTTAGCATACCTGAAATTGCCTAATAAATAATATACAGTGCATTTTCTGTTCTCAGGACAGTAATGAGATTTAGATTTATCTTTCATAATAAAACACAAGGCCGAAAGGTCAGTCAAAACATTACAGCCGGCGTTTCACAGCCTCACGCTCGAACCTAAAAAAAAAAAAAAAAAAAACTGAGACGCAGTTCATTTGAGGTCCGTACTTTCCTCTTGCATGGATCTCGTTATTCCCGTTCATTGCCAGGCGGCGCAGGACCCAGAGGCCTTACAAAGGCAAAGCGCACACACACAAAAAAAAAGGGACAGCCCTTCGTCCCGTCACGGACTCGACATCTCTCCAGCGTCGTTAGATTAACGATCCTCCCGAGCCAAAACCAACGACAGACTTTGCCATCTGTGCATCGACACACAACTGGGCCGTGCAGATTTTATTTGGGAGGACTTATCCCCCCCCCCTTTCTTTTTTTCCCCTAGCTATGATTTCACGCTGCACTCACGTTTCTCTGAATCCGAAATGAATCTTACATCGTGGTTTCTCAATTTGCAGGTGAATCAGGCTTGGGCAAGTCAACGATGATCAACTCCCTCTTCCTCACTGACCTGTACTCGTCAGAACACCCGGGCCCGTCGCACCGAGTCAAGAAAACCGTGCAGGTACGGTAATTACTTATTTGTTTATTTTTGTTTTAGGCCTCTTCTCCAGCTTCGGTTTCCCAGCATTCCACAGTAATGCTATGCTGCCATGTGATACGAGTTAGCACTTGCAGATGTTTCGCAGTTTCACACCATAGTTTTTCATCGTTCTAATTAAGTTCAGAAAAAGCCAAGAGAGGGAGATTGATTCATTCATAACGCCGTGGTTCAACTCAACAAACAACAACAAGCTTTAAAAAAATGAATAAATAAAACGGCACATTTCGTTTAAAAGAATGTGCATGTTTTTGCATTATTTTTTTTTTTATTTCTCTTTTTTCTGTCTTCCACATGAATAAAGAATACAGTGCGATACTAGGTGGTTATGATGTGATATTTGTGGGCTTCTCATCTTTAAGGAATTACACATCCCCGTGTCATGCTCTTTTGGGAAAATAATCACCTCAGGAGTAGTGAGTTATCACAAAAATGTTGATCAGTTACATATGAGGGTGTTTTATCCGTCTTGTACCAAAGCAAAATGGAGTAATTGCTTTTTTTTTTTTTTTATTGGAAGTGAAAGATTAAAACGTTATACTTCATCTTTTGATGTTTCAGTTGTTTCCTTACTAGCTTCACTTCTTTGATAATTCGATCTTGATTCCAGGAAAAGTTTTTGTTCTTGTGAACCGTCGCCGCAGGATGCTCCTTCTTAAAAATCATCTGTCTTGGAGATTATTTATTTATTTTAAACCGGTTTATAACACACATTTTTACTATCAAGAGAAAATTCACCATAGTGTTCATCAAGAAAAACCTTCTGTCCCTCAATGATATTATTTTTTTGACTGTAATACTTTTACTCCTGTGAGGAACTTTGTTTCTTGAAAAAAAAAAAAAAAAAAAACTTAAACATCTTATCTAGTTGTAATATTAAATAACAAAAACTGACTCTCGCCATGAATATTGCCGTAGTACATGGGTACAGCGTAAAATTTTTTTTGAAAGAAACCGGTTTATATAAAAGAGATGTTACTATAGAAATAAGATTAAAATGAACTGCTATGTTACTTTTGGAGAAAATGACCATGAACGAACGCCTGTGCTATGCTGATCTGTCATGAACGCATCTCTCTGTGTGTGTGTGTGTGTGTGTGTGTGTGTGTGTGTGTGAACGCTCTGTGCTGCAGGTCGAGCAGTCTAAAGTGTTGATGAAGGAGGGCGGCGTCCAGCTGCTGCTCACTATGGTGGACACTCCCGGTTTTGGAGACGCCGTCGATAACAGTAACTGGTGAGTGAGTTTGACCAGAACAGCCTCTGAGCCTTCACACACAAATATACACACGTTTACTCATCTAGCTGCTTCTTGTTAACCGAGCTCACGTTTCTCACAGGATTTGCATAATAACACCGTCTGCTTCAGAACGTTACACTTTAGTGATGAAAGCACTGTGTGTGTGTGTATACATGTATATAATAAAAAGCTTGTGTGTCTCGCTTGCCGCAGCTGGCAGCCGGTCATCGATCACATCGACAGCAAGTTCGAGGATTACCTGAACGCAGAGTCGCGCGTTAACAGGAGGCAGATGCCCGACAACAGAGTTCACTGCTGCCTGTACTTCATCGCTCCCTCAGGACACGGGTGAGTCAGGAATCTTCAGGATGTGTGTTACTCATAAACTCATTTAATCCAGGCCAGCTCTGATCGACCGGCAAGTAAAAGTGTGAGAGGAATGTCGGATGTGCGTAAATAGAGTTCAGTAATGAAGAAACAGGACTTTAAAAAAAATAAATAAAAATAAATCGTTGGAGTCTCAATATTCGAAAACTAAGGATTCACCTCTATAAAAAGGGACTGGACTGATAAACACACGCGTGTATACACTCTGATCTACAAACAAATATTTATATTATCAGCTGCTATTTGCACAAGGACACATGTCTGTGCTGCTACTCACAAGAAATGTTTAATGTTTTTTTTTTTTAATCTATAATGCCATTATCATGGACTACCTCAACCCAATATCTCAGTATATCACAGTTTATAGCATTGTCATGTTGTCGCCTGTTTTTGCACATGCACTTTGTTGTCCTTTTAAAAAAAAATTTATTGATGTCTTTTGTATAGCATTTTAGAATAGTTTTTAAAAATCAGCTAATTAGATATCCTAGTTTGCTACGTAGTTTCTGTTAATTTATGCTACATGTACAGTGTGCAGCACCTCGGTCCTGGAGGATCTTCGTTTCACTGTATACAGTATGATTGACGAAATGACCACAAAAGCCGACTTGACTTGACTAGAGAAGGATTGATGACGATAGTGGTGTTAGCAGTCAGTCGAGTGTCTTATTACTTAAACCCCCCCCACCCCCCCCCGCCTCGTTTTAAGTCAAATAGGCTTTTATTGTCATTTCAAACATGTACAGTTCAGTACACATTGAAACTGTGGACCAAAGTGCTACATACTGTACATACAACATGAATTATCCAAGACGCCTAATTAGCTGACTAGCTGAGACAAAACAAATGAACACCATAAATAATAATAATAAAAAAAAAAAAAAAAATTCTAAGTACTGTACAAAAGTCAACATAAAGTGCACGTGCGAATGTGCAAACGAGGGCGACAATGTGACAAGAACAGGGCACAATCCAATACTCTGTGGTAATGAGGCGACGAGTTGAGGTAGTTCAATAATCGAGGTAGTTACAATTCTGAAATGTTAAAATCACACGTTTTAAACGTACCGATAACACTGGTTCTGCACAACGTATAAGAAAACAAACGTGAAACATTCACCATCCACAAACACCGACAGGACCTTACGTATAAGCGTCTTTTGGTTGTTTTTTGTCGAGTGTTGCTGCAGGGATCCGTGCTGCTTCAGTTTTATTAATCTTCCTGTGTTTTTTCCTGAAACACGAAAAAAGTGTCTTAATATCGAATACGAACAGAAGACATCGACGTGAAAAAGGCTATGCGGTAAAATTTCGTCAAAGTCGTAGTAGCTATGGGCTTAAAACTGCCTCGTGGGTTGTGTTTCATGTCTGAGCTCAAAGCGTGGAGGGCACGTGCAGAGTCACGAATTCCCCCGTCGTTGCACCCATTTCCTACTGTTTATGGCGCTTCGATAGATAACGAGCAGATAGCGAGACTCGCGGTCTGGAGGCTGTTTGTGCACGCTTGTGTGTCACTTTATTTCCAAACGATTCAAGGCAGTCAGCTGCACTGAGTGGGTGTGTCATGTTGCAGAAGTACATCACTTAAAAATGCTTATTTTTATAAGTGAGACAGAAAAAAAACCCGGAGGATTTGCACAATCCTGGTGGAGACCAGTGCACGTTTAGATGTTGGATCAGTCTACGTATGAAAAGATTAAAAACATCTTAGTGTATTTTCTTTTGCTTTTTGAAAATAAGATTCTTCCCGATCGTAACCGACCGTAGTGTTGAGTAATAATCCGATTATGACCCCTGTAATACAGCACACGTTTTAAACATGTATTTATTCATTAATAGCTGAGTTTTAATACCTGTTTAACTTGAGTCAGATTCTGATGATAGGCTTTTGGATCCGTTTGAAGCTAATTTTTTCTTTTTTTTTTCTTTTTTGTGCACTTTTTGAGACTGAAACACACTGAGACACAGCAAACATTTCTGCCTGCCTTTCTGAACTCCGGCTATACAAACTAATAACGGCGGGTAATAACAGACACTCAGCCGACCCTTATCACAACCAGAAAACTGGCAGGAAATCCACAGCACACCCATAAGGAAGAGTTTCTTTCATTTCGGCCTTGAGCTACATAGCTGGGAATGTGCTGAGTATGGAAGAATCTTTCTATCTCTCTGGGATCAGGTCACGATCTGTTCATAAACATCCAGTGCTTGTTTTCCCGTCTCATATATATATATATTTTTTCTCACACAGACTGAAGCCGTTGGACATCGAGTTCATGAAACGGTTGCACGAGAAGGTGAACATCATCCCTCTGATCGGCAAGGCAGACACACTCACTCCCGAAGAGTGCCAACAGTTCAAGAAACAGGTTAAAGTCCCACTCATTCACCCTGTCCTTCTTTTTCTTTTGGGATATTTGAGAAATATGGCAAAAAAAAAAAAAACGTACACAAAGATGCATCATGAAAAGATCTTTATAGACCGTAATATCAGTTTACAGGTTTGTCAGATATTTTATGTGAAGAAAAGAAAACCTGATTTGTAAATTATGTCTGCTTTTTTATTTATTTTCTTTAAATAAAAAATTTTAAGTCCGCTCGATACTATTAGATATTTAGTCACAATGCTAACGAATAAATGTAATGCTCTAATTGTTGGCGGTATCGGTTATATAGTCTCATTCCCCAGCTCTTAATGTTACAGTTTTGCTTTCTGGAACTGAACAATAAATTAAATGAAAAGAAAAATAAAACAATCCAGACACTAATTAACGCGTATAACTATGTCGTTCCTCCGTCCTCCATCTTTCATTTCCATAATCATACACATGTAGTCTGTCCATGTAAGTTATGGTACTATTTAAAAAAAAAACCAAAAAAAAAAACCCACACATTCCTAAAGATGTCCCGAGTATGTCGATGACATGCAGCATTAAACATGTACTGTCCAGCTCCGAGCCCATCTCAGAACAGAAGGAAAATGTTTTCCCAGCACGCGAGCCCACTTCGCTCCCCCTCACCTGTGTTCGGGCTCGGCTAATCTAATGCAGATTATTACGAGTCAGGACCGTTGAGCAGCTCAGGTCTGGCGTGTGCCGCGCCATCTGTTTAAATGTTACCCCAGCAGGAGGAGAGGAAGAGCAGGAATAGAGGATAAATCCCAACCTGGTTTTTGTGTGTTCAGACAGTTGAAGTCCATGCTGAAATGATTTGACGTCTTCATACTTTTCACTATTAATAATATGCATTATTAATTAAAAGCAGGTGTAGATTTGAGATTATCGATTGTTGGAATTTTTGGTATGGAAAGGAAAACATGCACTCTAATGAGTGCTGCTCTAATCAGTGCTGCTTGTAAAATCCGCAAGACGTGTGAATATTTTTTTAAGGAAATGCATACATCTAGAGAACTAAGGCAGTGTTAATCAGTGTCACTAGGTTATATCTTACAGCGCTTCATCTTAACATGGTAGCTATAGTTAGTTCATCATCCAGAGATAATGTTAAAAAAAAAAAATCTGACCTAAAATTTTTTTTTTTTTTTTTTTTTTTTTTAAATGTGTGATAGTTCATCATCCAGACATAATGTAAAAAATATATATAAATAAATACATGTTATGCTTAGGTTAAAATGTGTGACTTCAGTCTATCTATACTGTACATATACTCAAACACACAGTCAGCATTTTTTTTCCCGTGCATTTCTACTCGAGTAGACGAAAGCAGCCTGTCTCCCTCCACAGAAATGTGAAGCTGTTCACGATAATATTGGATTTATTGTAATAACTTCATAGCAAAAAAAAATCTTTTCACTCTCAGTCTTCTGTCATGAAAGTTAAATTAAAAGTAAAAAAAATTATAATAATAATCATCTTGCTTAGAGGTCTTTGTGCTCATGTTTAAGAAACCCTGGGGACTCGGTGAAATATTCATGTTCACTTTTTAATTTATTTTTTCCTCCTTTCTCAGATCATGAGAGAAATCCAGGAGCACAAAATCAAAATCTACGAGTTTCCAGAGACCGACGATGAAGAGGATAACAAGCTGGTGAAAAAGATCAAAGTGATTCCCCCCCCCCCCCCCCCTTTCCATGCATTTTAGTTCATTTTAAAAGGTATGTCAAAGTGTAAGACTTTTTACTGGGAGTGAGGAAGTTTGTATTTGTGGAACAGTTTGATGAATGTGTGTGTGTGTGTAGGATCGACTTCCTCTGGCTGTAGTCGGCAGCAACACTATCATCGAAGCGAACGGGAAGAAGGCTAGAGGGAGGCAGTACCCATGGGGCGTGGCAGAAGGTATGCTGACTAGCATCCTGGCACTGACACAGAAGCTGAACACATACACACACACACACACACGGCTGTCCAAACCACTCTGTATATTGTAATGCTGGCAAATTCTTAGCGCTTGTACACATGGTTACTAAACGATGCACTGGTGGGGGGGGGGGGGGGGGGGGGGGGGGGGGGGGGGGGGGGGGGGGGGGG
>JAQMYJ010000019.1:1942509-1968150 GCA_030014305.1 Clarias laeviceps | reverse complement strand
CCCCCCCCCCCCCCCTCCTTGCTCATATAAATAATGGAAGTTATGATTTAAGTAAGACGGACCAGAGCACAGAAACGTGTCGCACATCTGATTCCCATGTGATGCCACAGTCATCTGTAGCTGGGAATCTATGGAGCTGATTTAGACATGCTTTCTCACAGCAGTCAGAGCTCATACCCGGTCTTGGGGGAAACGCGGCATAGTCGTCGGCCTCCGTGGTTGGAGTTGTTGCGTTGATGAAAGAGTGCTCTAACAGAGAGAGAAAGAGAGATGGGTGGAAATACATTTGGAAGAAAATCAGGGCAAGAAAAAAACCCTATGAAATAAGCCATCCACAGGGTGAATCCTGGGGGCGGAGCTTCGTTAAAATGAGTCGTCTCGGAGTAAAACGCATCGTTACAATCTTGAGGGGGAAAAGATTAATCGTACCTAATGAACTTTTTTTTTTTTCCCCCCATCAAATTCTCCATCTTCAGCGCTTTCTGATGCAGAATTTTTTTTGTTTGGTTTTTCCACCTTAAGCTCTTTTGACAGTGTAACATTTTTATTTTCAGGCAAAAGATTTTACACCGGGACATTGTAGAAATATCAATAGCATGTGGTGCACGCACACACACAACCTCAAAAGATAAAAAAACAAAAAAAGTTTACACGATTAATGCCGTATTAGAAGTTTAGCGCATTGTTTTTGTCATTGTTTATTTTAGGACTTGCATGTAACAGTAGTGTGAAAGTCTTTGCCCCCTTACTGATTTCTTATTTTTTGCATGTTTGTCACACTTGAATGTTTCAGATCGTCAAACAAATTAAAATTTTAGTCAAAGATAACACACGTAAACACATCATGCAGTTTTTAAATGAAGGTTACATAGCCCAATCAAGCGTTTTCGATAACTTGCAATATTTTGACTAATATTTAAATTTTGTTTGATCTGAAACATTAGAGTGTGACAAACATTAAAAAAAAATAAGAAATCAGTAAGGGAGCAAACACTTTTTCACACCACTGTAATATGGTTTTATGTTTAATTAGAAAACAGTGATTTTTCTTTTCTAAAAAGTGGCCAAAAGTGCAGTGAGTTTAGAGTCTGGTCCAGTAGTAACGGTAGTATTGCAGCTTTAACACATTATTTACATGTTTGCTTTTTGTAAAAATAAAATAAAATGCATAAATATCATGTATTATCTAAGTGAATTGTTTGATTCTTAAAGATTTTGGAGTTTACATGAAATAAGACACAAAGTCATCAATGGAACTGTAAATGTACAGTAAATATAAAATAGTAAATAGATAGTGAATATAAATATGATGCAGATAAATAACTAAAGTTAATTTTTAGCCTTGGGACGTGCACAGCTTGTGGCAATGACCAAAACTGGAAGTATTTTGGATCATCGATTTTTCCAAATTGCATAAAAATCACATCTTTCAAGCTGCGCCAAAAAAAAAGTGTTCGGTGCAACTTTTACATCTCTTCTTAAATTACAGAAGAGATGTAAATGCTCATTTTCTTTTAAGCTCTACATCAGCCGTGTTTCTGACTCAAATGTTATAAATGTTTAGTCACATGACTAATTACTCATTTATTATAATTAGCCCTAGTGACATGACTAAATAATCAGATATGAGCCATAATCACATGACCAAGTCCTCAAATATTATAATGAGCCCTAACTAAGTAAATACAATTTAGTCATAGTTGAAACATTCAGCCATTAACGTTCGGTGTTACTTGTGAATCATTGAGGTAAACCGTTAGCTTTTGGTAGGATATAAAAATAAAAAATAAAAAAAAGAGTTGATCAAGTCTGCATTATTAAAATAAAATTTTTTTTAATGAAAAATAAAATTTTTAATGTGTAATTTATCCTAGGGTGAGTGTTCTCATCATATGGCTCATAAGATCATACAACATAAAATTATGACCACCTGCGTAATATCAAGTTTATCTCCCTTTTTACAAGGCAGCCTTACACAATCAAAAGAAATCATGGACGTTTGTATGAAATGTGAATGTGTATGAATCAAAACGATCAGATTGTCCCTGATGATCAAGCCGAGGACGACGATGCTGAGGGGGAAAAAAACTCCCCGAGATGACCATAGGAATAAACCTTGAGAGCAACCGGACTCAACAGGGAACCCATCCTCATTTGGGTGAAATCAGATAGTAGGGATTGATCTGCAGTTATACTGTGGTTAGGAGGCTGGAAGTTCAGTATAACAGTTAAAGTCCTTAGTTTGTTGTTGAAGGCTCAGGTAGACTGTAGGAAATTCCAGTCCTGAACTATCGAGCGACTATAGCTCGACAGAGAGACAGGGAAGAGGGAAAGAGAGCGAGAGAAGAGGAGAGATATCAGTTGGGTGTGATCACAGTCACATAATGTATAAGGAGAATATAAACTATATTTAGTGCAGAGTGCAAGCACGAGACTCCGGCAGGACTGACTAGGACGGCATAACTAAAAGGGAGAGCCAGAAGGAAACACAGACATGAGGGGGAACTGGGATGTAAAGCGACTGATCACTTCACCGTCGACAAACCTGAGTGATCAATGAGGGTGGGGGAAGACAGCATCTAAACATACCAGTTCACCATAATACTCTACGTCCAGGCTAAAAACCTATTTATTTAGCCTTGGGCTACGTCATGGACGTCCCGAACATTAATTGGAAGGCTATTTCATAACTTTGGGGATTTGTAATAAAAAGCTCCGCCCCCTGCTGTAGTTATCATAATAAGAGGTACTGACAAGCAGCCTGTATCTTTTGATCGAAGTAGGTGTGGTGGATCGTAAGACCATTTAATGCTTTATATGTCAAAAGTAGTATTTTTTTTTTTTTAATCGATGCAAGATTTCACATGGAGCCAATGCAGTGTGGAGAAGAAAGGGGTGATGTGCTTCTTTGTGGTGCTCACTGTGGTTCTAGTGACGACTCTCGCTGCTGCATTCTGGACTAACTGAACCTTATTTATGCATCTAGTTGAACGACCAGACAGTAAGGCGTTACAATAGTCTACAATGAAAATTTTTTTGCAGCGTTTAGTGACAATATATTTGTTATCTTGGCAATATTTCTGAGATGAGAATGATATCCTGGTTATATTACTACATGAGCTTCAAATGAAAGACTGGAATCTATAATCTCACCGATGTCTTTTACTGTTGCACTTGATGGAACAGGAAGGCCATGTTAAGTTACAGTGAGATCAGAAAGCTTGCTTCTAGCTGCATGTGGTCCTATGACTAGAACTTCTGTCCTGTAATACTTAATTGTAGGTAGGCGGTCATAATGTTGTGGCAGATCTGTGTATTAAAATAATAATATACTTCAAATAGTCTTCATAGTATAAAAGTTTATTCTGCAGTCACAAATCAGACAAAACTGTCAAAGAAGTGTTATCCAAAAAAACAATCAACTACTTTATACCCTTCACAGATTTAAAACCAATTTTAAATGAATACATCAAAAATAAATGGCAATCAGAATGGGACCAATGCTTACATAATTATATGAACTATATGAAATAAACCCTGATGTTGGATCAAGACATACATTTCCTTTTAAAATTGTTGGGATAAAGTGACTTGGACAAGATGCTGGATAGGACACTCAAAGGCTACACACACATTTTTACTGTCGAGAGAAAATCCACCACAATGTTTATCATTCAGGACCCTTCTGTCCATCAGACATATTTTATTTGAGTGTAACTCTCTTACTCCTTTAAGGAACTTGTTTTATTCTGTTGAGACTTTAAAAAGTTTTTAAATCCAAATTTTAAAAGTAAATCCAAATGTAGTTTTAAAGTTCTTAGTAAAAAATTATTTTAAACATCTTTATCTAGTTTTAATATCGAATAACAAAAATGACTCTCGCCATGAATATAGCCAAGCTGGCATGACGTTTGAAAAGAAAAGAAAAGAAAGAAAGGAGAGATTCTGCCGTCACAGGCTTGTCTAACCAGTCTCCTGTCACAGTTTTATACCAACACAACTGAGAATTCCTTTTCTCTGTTTTTTTTTTTACCCTTTACAGTTGAAAACGCAGACCACTGTGACTTCACCATTCTGCGGAACATGCTCATCAGGTACACGACGCAGTGTCGGCCTGCAAACAAAAACTTTATTCATCATATCCTGAAATGTATCATATTTAAAAAATATATACATCTCTACTAACTTGAGCCATGTGTCTGAAGCTTACTGCCACCGTGTCTAACGTCAGTGCTTCTCTCCCAGGACTCACATGCAGGACCTGAAGGACGTCACCAACAACGTCCACTATGAGAACTACAGGAGCAGGAAGCTGGCAGCCGTCACCTGCAACGGCATGGACAACAACAAGGCCAAAGGACAGCTCACCAAGTACGTATCCGTGTCGGTCTTACGTTACACGTAATCCGAAGTGCAGGGCTTTTATTCTCGGCGTCACAGTGACTAAGCGTCCTGTCAGAAACTAGCAAGTGGTTCAGAGTGATGGTTAAATGGTGTCCGTCTTTGCAAAAATTATCCCTTACTGTTGTTTTTATTAAACAGAGTTTCTGTCCGTTCATTTTTATCATGAATTAATGTTAGTTAAATATTTCTCTATTTCTTTCTTTACAAAAATGCGTGATGGACTAAACAGATTATAGACAGAATTTCTATTTCCATTTTTCGAAATGGTTTTTTCTTTTTTTCATATACAGTGGGGCAAAAAAAGTATTTAGTCAGCTACCAATTGTGCAAGTTCTCCCACTTAAAAAGATGAGAGAGGCCTGTAATTTTCATCATAGGTTTACCTCAACTATGAGAGAAAAATAAGAAAAAAAATCCAGAAAATCACATTGTAGGTTTTTTAAAGAATTTATTTGCAAATTATGGTGGAAAATAAGTATTTGGTCACCTACAAACACGCAAGATTTCTGGCTCTCACAGACCTGTAACAACTTCTTTAAGAGGCTCCTCTGTCCTCCACTTGTTACCTGTCTACAACCTCAAACAGTCTCGCACTCCAAACTCCACTATGGCCAAGACCAAAGAGCTATCAAAGGACACCAGAAACAGAATTGTCAGTATTATTAGGCATCGTGCGAAGGTTTAACTTTTTTAATTAACTTAATTAGGTTTAAAATCCCCGTTAAAATATTTTTTATTAAATCTCAAACAATTACAATATGAAAAGTATGAAAGTGCAAGATTCAGGTATAAAACATTGAATTATATAAATAACTATCCACAGTTAAGTAGAAGTTATACAATATAAGGAATCTCAACAAAAATGTACAAATAAATAATAACAGTAGACAGAGTAAACGAACGAATAAACAGACAAATAACTAAAAAAAAAAAGGGAAAAAAAAACTAAACAGCACGGGGGAAAAATAACCAGTCTTAGTCTAATGTGTTGATCAGAACTATGACGTATGACGGGTTTTGGGAACGGCTGATCAAGGGTGCTAATACTTAGATACGAGATCTAATTCGAGCACACATCGGGTCGCCAACAATTACAGTTTTGACTTTATTAAGGAAAGACACGTCGTATTCTTTAGTCTATTTAGTCTCGTATTATAATGCCAACAATTTCGGCTCGTTACAAATCTCTAACACTGGAGACTCCTTACTTCAGCGTGTTCTCATAGAGGTCCATGTGTCGGTTCTGTTACTACGGCAACACATTAGAGGCAGCTCTTAATACAGACCTGAGGTTTGCCGTTCTGAAGGAGTTAACACACACTATGACGAGAATAATCAGAGCTCAGTGAACACCAGCGTGTTTTTAAGGTTCAGTCTCTGTGTGTGTGTGTGTGTGTGTGTGTGTGTGTGTGTGTGTGTGTGTGTGTGTGTGTGTGTGTGTGTGTGTGTGTGTAATATGACACGAGACAGATCAGCGCACTCTGTTTTGTCAAAACGAATGACTCGGCATTTCCTGTCATCCAGCTTTGTCTCAAGCAAACGATCAAATTTTATAGCGGTTAACCTGGCCTGTAATCGCACGCATGCGCGAGTGTCACTCGCGCGCTTCCACGCACACACACACACTCTCGCTTGCACTAACACACACTGCAGCAGCCAATAAGCTGCCTCGCCAGATTCACCACTAACTGACAGGAAACCACATTTGCTTGTATGATCTGAGACATTTTATTTTTTCCCACCTCACCGTTTTTCATTTTAGCAATTATTGTTTTCACAATCTTGATGTTGCTCCTTACCTCTCTCTCACACACACACACACACACTGATTTCAGCATGCTAAGTTTGTGTCTTTCTGTTTTGTAGAACCGACTCGGTCGAAGGCATGTAAGTGTGGTTTTGATGTTATTTATTTATTTTTTAAATTCTTCCCAAAGCAAACCAGTTTCTCTCCCTTGCACTGGTGATATCGCCCTCTAGTGTCTGTGATGGATTTTTGTTTTATTTTTTTTTCTCCCTTTTTCCTTCCCTTTCTTTTCTGGCAGCTTGAAAGAAAAATGTCCATGCAAGTAAAGTCATTAGCATGCGAGCACACACACACACACACTGTATAATGCAGAGGTTATGGTTCTCTGCTAGGCTGTAAAAAAAAAAAAAAAAAAGCCCCGGTTCTTAAATCTAATCTTAAATGCTTTGCACAGGAGTTTAACAGATTTGATTTGATGTAATTTAATTTGCACAATTTACCACACAAGATGATTTTGGTCCTTTATATTATTTAGATCAGGTCCGCGACTTGTATTTCAGAAACAATAACGATGAAGCAAACACCAGTTAATTTATCCAGAGAATTGCTTTAGGATCGTCTTCTCGAGTCGTTGCTGGTTAAATCGCAGCATCAGTCCAGACCTGTAGGTTGAGCTTTCAGGTGACATCATAGTCTGGTGCTTTGCCTATTTGTCGCTCTGTGCGTCTGCTTCGCTCACTAACCTCCACTCAGCGCTCGAGCTTTCTCACTTCGCCGCTTTTATAACCACCGGATCGTCTGCCTGTGTGTCACCGGAAAAGAATGGGAAAAAGCTGGAATGTTGGATGGGGTGTTTTATCTTCCCGGTTTCTTCAGTGCTGTCCATCGAGCTCTGCGGGTGTCTCTCTCTCATTTCCGCTCCGTGTCTCTTTCCAACACTTTCTCTTCCTTTCTCTGTGTCTCACTTTTTCACGTGCTGTCCCCCTCTTATTCCGTCTCCTCTTTACTCTCCCTTAATTTCTGTCCCTTCAATTCTTCTCTCTCTTTTCTTTTCTTTCCTGTCCTTCTGTCTCTTTCCATCTGTTTGTTTGTCTCTTTCTCTCTCCATCTTGCAGTGCCTTTGTTTTTTCAGTTCATCAGTGTCCTTCTGTCATCTGTCTCTCTTTCTCACTCTTTCATGTATATATTTAATCACTGCAAATGTGGGATGTCCCACTCTCTCTCTCTCTCTCTCTCTCTCCACTGTCTCTCATTTCTTCTCTTATTTCTCTCTCCAACTCTTTCTCTCTTTCTTTTTGTGTCCCTTTTTCACATGCCGTCCCGCTCTTTCTCCGTTTGTCTCTCGTGTGTGTCTCTCCTTTACTCTCCCTTACTGTCTGTCCCTTCTCTCCTCTTCTCTCTCTCTCTCTCTCTCTCTCTCTCTCTCTCTCTCTCTCTCTCTCACTGTATGTCTCGGTTCTTTATTTTGGTCTCTATTTTCTTCTCTATGTCCTCTATCTCTTTCCATCTGTTTGTCTGTCTCTCCATCTTCCAGTGTCTTTTCGCTTTTATCAGTCCATCAGTGTCTCTTTCATGCTCTCATCTGTCTCTTTCATGTATATATAAAATCACTGCAGATGTGAGACGTCTCTCTCTCTCTCTCTCTCTCGCTCGCTCTCACTGTAATATAACAGTAATTTATGAGTGCAGTTTTGTCGTCTGGTTTGTAACTCTCTTCCGTGCGTGCCGGCGCGTCCCCCAGGAGCCCTCTGGCGCAGATGGAGGAGGAGAGGCGAGAGCATGTGGCTAAGATGAAGAAGATGGAGATGGAGATGGAGCAGGTGTTCGAGATGAAAGTCAAGGAGAAAGTCCAGAAGCTGAAAGACTCCGAGGCAGAGGTACGACGTTTCTGCTCCAGGGCTTGTGGGAGCGCTGTATAAAGACCCCCCTGTCCAAAACATGTGCACACGACGTTCTCATTATGATTTATATACTAAATATATTTTCACATTATGGGTATAATTGTGTTCATTCTAACGGTAGTTGTTTTGTTTTTTGTTTTTTTTCCCCCTCCGTGCAGCTGCAGCGGCGCCACGAGCAGATGAAGAAGAACCTGGAGGCTCAGCACAAAGAGCTTGAAGAAAGGAGACGTCAGTTCGAGGAGGAGAGGGTGAACTGGGAGACCCAGCAGCGCCTCCTCGAGCAGCAGAAACTCGACGCCTCCAGGTCAGCACCGACATCATCACCATCACGTCACGCCAAAATTAACGTGAAATCAGCGTGAACTCCTTGAGTTTCTCTCTCTTTCTACATCTCTCTCTCTGTATGTGCATCTGTCTTTCTCGGTCATGCCATGTCTCTCTCCATCTCTGTATGTACCACATTTTCTGTCTCTCTATTGTTCTGTGCTTTATTTCCATTCTTCTCTCTCTCTTTAATTCTTTCTCTGTCTCGCTATCGCTCTGTCTGTATCTTTCTCCTTTTTCTGTCTAACTTGAACAGTCTATTTTTTTTCCGTCTGTCGCTCCCTCTCTCTCACGATCACTACTGTGTCTCTCTACGTCCGTCTCTGTCTCTCTCTCTCTCTCATTTTTTTTTTCTGACTGTCTATCTCGATCAGTGTCCATTTTTATTTTTCCATCTGTCTCTCTCTCCCTTTTTAAACACCTTATTTGACCCTGAATTATGATTTACTTCATTACTATTAACCTAAAAGCTTTCCCCCCCCCTTTAGAGAGCTCTGTTTATCCATTTGTTGTAAAAATTACCATAATTTTGAAGAAGTAAAAACAGCTACATATTTGTGGGCTCGATGACGCACTGTTATAATTTGTGAACATCAGGCATCGGTAATTTTTAGATGTACATTTTAATATAACGCTTATGAAGGAAATCGGAATATAAAACAACTTGGTGGTCACTGCTTCTTCCTGTGGGAAAAAAAGCTAAAAGTGGCCGCTTGAAGCAGAAACTCAATTCTGTAGCCAAGGCTTAAACAACACATTTGTGAGTCTTTCCTGCTCAACTTTTTTTCTTCCTTAAAACTTGCTACGAATAAACATAGATGAATTAAAACTTTATTTTCTACACAAATCTATATTTGAAAATATTACTTTATTTCTTTAAAAGAAAATATTGTACCTTGTATTAAAGCTAAGCAGTGCTCATGCTTTTTAAATACATCTATTAGTCATCTAAGAAAGTTTACTTGAGTTAGGAAAGAGGATTTAAGATGCCGTCAGGGATTAAAACGGCGAAACGAAGAGGACTACGGTGGGAACTGAAACAGAGCCCAGACTCAAAAATGACAGTAATGTGTCTCAGCATGGCTTTACATCATTTGGTTTGTCTTGTTTTTTTTATTTATTTAATTTTTTTTCCTGCTGCGTCAAAGCATAAATGGAAAATAAAACCAACGTCTTGATCTGTCTGAGTGTTAATCAGGTGTTTAGTCTCTCACTAACACGCACACTTTCTTTTCTTTACAGGACTTTGGAAAAGAAAGCGAAAAAAGGGAAGATATTTTAAAAAACCCGCTTGCAAGACGACCACGTTGTTCATCTCCGCTTCCCCCAAACTCCTGATATCCACCATGTACGCCACATTCGGCTCACAGCTGGACGCATACACACATCTGAGTATGGACAAAAGCCAAACCCTTAGATGTGTATACACACACACACACACACACACACACACACACACAAACACAAACACGCGCACATGCCAAAATCTATACTCGAATAATTTTTTTACGACCTGACCTCCGATGTTATTGATATGATTTTTCTGTCATCATTGTTGCCTCTTATGGTGTCAAACTAAGGCCACTCCGGGGCTGTTAATTAAAACTCTCTCTCTCTCTCTCTCTCTCTCTCTCTCTCTCTCTATTCTCAGACCACTTCATTATAGCTTCATTAATATTAATATTTCTGCTAGTTTATTTTTATATATAAATATATGTGTATGTATATGTATCCGGAGCCAGTTAAAGTTTTTTTTTTTCTTCTTCCCATGTTTGATTACTCAGACGGTTTTGTAAAAGATCTGAGACATTGTCGAGGCGATCACGGCGATTCCGTGGTTTTGTGTGTCGAAGCCGTGTGAAGCTACGCCTCAGCTAACGTCTCCTGACGTACTCTGTGGAAAGACAAAAAAAAAAAAAAAAAACTAACCCCTATTATGTATTCCTTTTCTGTATTTTTTTTTTTTTTATTATTATTTTATTTTGCATTTGTAATTGTACAGTCACTTAATAAACGTGTGATATGGAGTGAGGTAATGTTACGTTCTGACGTTTCTACAGTCGAAGCAGTATTCCATTGTTTGTTTTTCCTTTTTATAATTACTGTCCAGTTGATTTACGCTCGAACTCCAAATATCCTTCAGTAAAAACCCGTCTGGACAACATACCACGCAGTCCTCTGTGCGTCTCCTTACATTATCCACACCAACCTCGGGTTACGAAGAGGTTGACCTGTTGAGTGTGTTGATTCAGAAGTAATTGCACCCCCCGGGAGAAAGGGTAAGATTTATATTAGACATTGTTCAGTGATTCAGATTTTTCGGGCATATATTAAAGGATTGATCTGTAATACATACAGGTTTAGGATTGTTATTAATTTAATTTAATTCAAATCTGGACCAGCTGTGGATGTCCATCTCAGCCAAATAGCAAAGAATTAACAGCCATTGAAGTAACTACTGAAGAACAGAAATCAGACCTGACTCATGCTCAGCTGAAATAAATGCCTTTCGCCTCACTGGACTTGAGTGAGAAAAGTCTGGATAAGAGTCAAAACATTGTCCTTATCGTATTAAGTGTCGTCTTTATTGGCACCCCAAACTTTGGGGACTTTTAACATAACTTAAAAGTACAACATTGTTCTGGCTGACAAAAACTTTGGAATTAATAGATGACATCAGAATCACATACAACTCTATAAATAAACACACAGTATAGATTTCCTGATTTTTTTTATTTTTATTTCTACACTGTAAAACAAGGCTGAAGGCATCAAAAATACACAACAATCTCCTTTGAACAGTTGATATTGAGATGTATCTGCTACTTAAGATCTGTAAAGTCTTCATAACGGCTTTAATCTGAAGTGCCGTTTATTAATTGGTGATTTCTGAGGTAACTGGTGACTGTAAATGAACTTCTCCTCTGCAGCAGATGTAAGTTTTGGCCTCGCTTTCCTGGGAAAGTCTTCATGAGAACCAGTTTCATCATGGAGCTTGAGTTTCGCAAATGCATTTGACACAATACTGTTCTTGCAAGAATTATTCCAGAACAGGTGACCTTCATGTCTTAAAGTAACAACTGACTGTTGTTGTTTTTACTTATTGTTCTAGAATGTAGAAAATAAATCACAAAACTAAAATCAGACAGACATAGACACTATCATTAGTACCCATCGTTGACTGGAAAAGAGTTTTAAGAAATACGTAAAAGGTTAATGCTAAAAATAAGCTGATCAGCTTTAAAGATGGATTCAGACTACACAAGTACACAACAAATAAAAGTATTCATAAAAATGATGAGTGATACCTTTACTGTCTTGGCCTTGCACATCTATCTATAAAAATAACTTTTGAAAATATTGTGCAGCCTGTACTTTTAGTGTGCTAATTGATTAACCTCCCTTCTGTGGCACTGAGATCACATGACCTGAGACCTCATTATAATTTTTCATCACAGCGGAGACGGAGCCGAGTCGCAAACAAAGACGCAAGCTTTTTACGGAATCTGCCAAGAAAAATCCTCACTCCTTTGGGTTTCCGATATCTTGTTTCTTTACCTTGTCACGTGACCATTTGTTTGCATGCACATTAATATCCATTAGTGTCTGCCAAAGGTGGGATCAGCTGTTAGTGACTTTATTTTACTTTTTCTTCTTCATTTTAACATACATTCTTATACATGTAATATAAATTTTGAGAATTTAAACCACATATGGTTTGTGTCAAACTTTAATGTAATTAGTGATGTTATAATTTCGGGTTGAAGTCCACGTACATGTCTTTCTGTCTGTCTACAGCAGAATCTGTGTCTAACTTATTAATACAAAGAAATCACATTCTGTAAGGTTGAGTATCTTACGCCTTGTTTACACTAAATTGTACTTCTTTCATCATCACACAAATCCACTCCCTGTTCGGTAATCGGAGAGTGAATCACAGATGAGAAATGGAAAAAGTAGATCAGATAAAGATGAAGTTTTGTCTTAAAATGACTCCAGCGTGTTAAAATTCACTTAAACCACTTCAGCGCTGTTATTTCAGCCAAAGTGAAAATATGAACTAATCCCAGTAAAAATATTCCCGTCCCTGTGTGGAGTTTGCATGTTCTCCCCGTGCTTGGTGGGTTTCCTCCTGGTACTCCGGTTTCCTCCCACAGTCCAAAGATATGCAGGTTAGGCTAATTGCCGTTCCCAAAAATGCCTGTAGTGTGTATATGTGTATGTGTGTGTGTGTGCCCTGAGATGTATTGGCACCCTGTCTAGGGTGTACCCATCCTCGTGCCCTAAATCTCCTGGCTCCAGGTCCACGTGACCCTGAATACAGGATAAAGCGGTATAGAAGATGAGTGAGTGAGTGAGTGTTAAGCTGGAACTTCCGTTTTTTTTTTTACTCTTAAGCCACGCCCCTCCCTCGCGCTGTCTCTATAAATGGAAGTCGAGCACGCGATGGCGCTCGCGAGTGTATAAACGGCCATAATGTAGGCCGTTTTATTTATTTATTTATTTTTTGCTTTCGCTATCACTTTAACAGTTAAAACAAACAGAACACACCTCTCTCTCTCTCTCTCTCAGTATGAGGATCCGTCTTTCAGCACTCGTGCTTTTTACTCTTACCTGCTTGCCCGCGCTCGTGCACGCGCGAGCCGCTGCCGTCGAGGAGAGCGTTGTCCACGGGCCGAGCGCGCGACCGCGCGAGCGCTCCGGATTGCCCGGGTTCGACCCCGGAGACCCCGCTCCGGCTTTCCGGGTCCAGACTTTAGACGGGGAGTTCGTCTATCCGCTCAGCGCGGCTTCCAAATCCTCCTCCGTCATCATCCACGCGTTCACGAATAAATCCGCGTTCCTGGAGTGTCTCTGGTCGTCCAACTCGTCCGTGTCCGATTTGCTGGAGTTCCTCCCGCTCAGCGCCGAGGTTCTGTTCCTGTCTCTGGACGACTCCGCGGCCCAAGATGCGCTCTGGATGAGAGAGCAGGTGTACAGAGTCGTCTCCTCTGTAGGGCACAGGTAGGTGTGTGTGTTTGCATTTGCGTGTATGTGAATGATATAATTTTCATTTACATCATTCAACATATAACCAAAAGTTTTGGCACACCCTTATGTGCTCATTGAACTCCACCCAGTTCCAGACATTATGGCCCATTTGCTGTCAAATCTCTTCTGCACCACTTTTTTTCTGTGAAGGCTTCGCACTAGGTTTCTGGGCGTCGCTTTAGGGATTTGTGGCTATGAGAGCATAAGTGACAACCAGGCAACTGAAGTCCACCAGGTCTGGTCAGAGCTCTGTGCATCACACTCGGGTTCTTCCACTCCAACTATGTTTTCACGGGGGATGGCTTTGTGCAAACTGTCAAAAGTGTTTGTGTTTGTTTTTACTTGTGTTTGACTAATGGTGCTTAGTTAGTAACCACAAGATTCAGATTCAAAGTATTAAAAACATAATAAGATTAAATATATACAACTTATGTTGTATGCTGAAGCATTAAGGTTGCCCTTCCCTTAGGACTGATTGATTGAAACAACTGATTTCAATAATTAACAGGCCAAAATACTTTTGTCCCTATAGTTTAACTCTCCTGTGATGGCCCTTCACTAGATTTTGGAGTTCAATTGTAGTCATTTGTGGTTATTTCGCTACAAGAGCGTTAATATCCAGTAAGAAGCTCGCAGTTCCAATCCAACCTCAAAGGGGTTGAGTTCAGTCAGGGCTCTGTGCGTCACATCACACTCGAGTTCTTCTTTCACTCCAACTATGTCCATGGAGATTGTTTTGTGCACACGGTCACAAGTGTGTGTGTATGTATTTCCAGGTTGAACTAATACATATGGGTGCACAAACTATTGGTTGAGTGGTTGATTCTGTTGTAATACCTTACAGAGAAAGTTGTAAAGTGGACACTTTTCACTCACTCACTCACTCACTCATCGTATATACTGCTTCATCCTGTATACAGGGTCACTGGGGGCCTGGACCCTATCCCAGGAGACTTGAGGTACGAGTCGGGGTACATTCACACATTATGGGCAATTTGGTAACAACAATTAGCCTAATCCGCTAATAGTCTTTGGACCGTGGGAGGAAACCAGAGTACCCACCAAGCTCGGGGGGAACATGCAACTCGGAGCATACAGAGTCCGAGATGGGAATCGAACCTGGTCCCTTGAGGTGTGAGGCCACAGTGTTAACCACTAAGCCTCCAAGCCGCCTGGACACTTTCTGTAAACATTAAAATTCTTCTACTTCAATACATCGCCACTACAGGGTTTATCTAACGTCCGTTCTCCTTTTATCAGGGGTAAGGAAATTTTATCCAGGCTTCATTTCTCCCCCATCCCCATCTACGCCTTGGGGAACTGGATACCCAGAGTGCTCTACTCCTGGGGCTGCGGCGGACACAACTGTGGTCTGGCGCAGGCGGTGTTCACAAGTCCCGGTGCGTACGCTCTGTTCTCAACAGATCCATTCAATGCCTGACTGGTCTTCAGTGTTTTAGTGTTTGTTACTTATTTCTTCTTTCTCATCTTTCAGAGTGGAAATTTCCGGTGATCACGAAGCGCCTGAACGCCCGGTACGACTGGCTGAATGGCCGCTGGGAAAAAGTGCAATACGTCCTGGTCGGGGCAGGTGACGGCTGCAAGCCCTTTCCTGCAGCCGCCGGAGCTGTGGCCTGGGTTTCTGAAAGCGGCTGCTCGTTTTTCGCTAAGGTGAGACACGACTTAACGCGAGACGTGACGTGATACGACGAGTCAGTTCGTCAAGCGCTTGTAATCCTGTTCCAGTACAGCAACTTGCTAATTATTCAATTTATTGTCCTCTTTATCAGTTTGTAGTAATTGAACACGAATGAAATTACAGTTTGAGCATTTGTCCAAGGTAATTCATCAACAAAATCAATTCTGATCTGTTGCAGATTAAAGCCATGGAAGATTCCAAAGCAGTAGGAGTGCTGGTTTATGCATTACCTGGCAACCCAATCCAGGACATGAAATGCACTGGAGATGAGTGTAACACCACCCTCAACATTCCTGCGGCTATGCTGCACTTCCAGCCTGCTGTAGATCAGGCGCTATCGTAAGTCCCCTCTCAGAGGTTATAAAGCGTTGATTTAATTCGTAATGTCAAATATTTAAAAAAATATAAAGGCTTTTTCCGTTGTTTTAATTTTGATGATCATGGCTTACAGCTCATGAAAAAACATCTAGTCTCTCAATACTATATATTTGAATGTTTCCTAAGATCAGTTAAAAAAGGATCTACAATACATAAATGTCCAACTTCTGAAAAGTACATTCATTTATACACTTAATTTTTGGTCGAAGCTCATTTTACACAAATTACTGCGCCAATGCAGCATTGGCATGTTGGCAATCAGCCTGTGGCACTGCTGAGGTGTTATTGAAGACCAGGTTGCTTTAATATCAGCCTTCAGCTCGTCTGTATTGTTGGGTCAGATGTTTATCTTTCTACTGGCAATAAATTATTGATTCTCTATGGGGTTCAGGTCATTCATGTTGACGGACCAATTAAGCACAGTAATATAATGGTCTGCAAACCAGTTAGTGGTGGTTTTGTCACTGTGGGCAGGTGCTAATTCCTTCTGGAAAAATAAATTGACACCTCCATAAAGCTTGTCAGCAGACAGAAGTATGAAGTGCTCTAAAACCTCCATGTAATTGGCTGTGTTGACTTTGGACTTGATAAAACTCTGTGGACCAACAACCAGCAGGTGACATGGCACCTCAAATCATCACCCACTGTGGAAACTTCACACTGGACTTCCAGCAGCCTGGATTCCGTGTCTCTTCACTCTTCTTCCAGACCTTGATTACCAAATAAAATGCAAATTGGACTTTGAACCACTTAGCAACAGTCCAGTTCCTTTTCTTCTTAGCCCATGTAAAGCCATGATGCTTTTGATGTTATCACTGGTTCAGGAGTGACTTGATACCAGGAATGTAACAGTAAATGTGCCTATTATTGGAATACATCTGTGTGTGGTGGCGCTTGATGCACTGACTCCAGCCTCACTCCACTCCGCATGAAGCTCTACCAACTTCTTGAATCATCTTTGCTTGACAGATGTCTTAAGGCTACGGTCATCCCTGTTGCTTGTGCACCTTTTCTGACCACCACGCTTTTCCCTTCTGGTCAACTTTCCATGAATATGCTTCGAAATGGCACTCTGCAAACAGCCAGCCGTTTCAGTGAGGACCTTCTGTGACTTACCGTCCTTGTGGAGGGTGGTGATGTTAGCAGTCTTCCCCATGATTGTGGTTGTGTGTACTGGACAAAACTGAAAGCTACATGGTACTCAAAATGTAATGCTGTAATATTTTGAGATACTGGATTTTTGCTCATGTTTGATAAGCTGTAAACTGTAATCATTGGAATTAAAACAAAAGAGGCTTGAAATATTTTAATTTATTTATAATTAATCTGAAATGAGTTTCAGTTAAATTTAATAAAAAAAAAATTATATTGTATACAGTGGAACCTTGGATTACGAGTAATGCGGTTTACGAGTGTTCCACAAGACGAGCAAAGATTTTTAATAAATTTTGACTTGGAAAAACTAGCATTGTCTTGGTTTACGAGCACCGAGTATCATGTATCACGCATGCGCGTCTTGTTTTGATGCCGAGCGTCACGTGATCACAACTGAGCCAACGGTTTTTCTCTCTCTTGCGCTGCGGAATTGTAAGTAATCGTCTCCCCTGCTGGGTCTTAGTGTTTGTGTGGGAAGCCGAGAGGAGGAGGGGGTGGAAGGGGGGCTGTAAAGGCGAGAGTGTGTCTGTGTCTGTGTGTGTCTGTGTGTCTACAAACATAGACACACACACACTCTGCCTTACACAGAAACTCTGCTCTGTCGCGATTCTTTTCAAAGGTAAAGTTCAGGTTCATTTGTTGTTGTTTTTTTACTTAACAGCAGTTATTCTGTTAGTGTGCGCTCACGCGAATGTGACTAGCGATGTTCCTTGCTAATTTTGCCGATAAAACAGTCTCTCCGTTAATTTGTTTGTGTGTGTGCACATTACACAGTGCCTGCGTGCACAAACGGAAACACTTATCTGTCTGGATTTATTTTTTACTTTTTGTTAAAGGTAAAGTGCAGGTTAATTTGTTTTATTTTTACTTTATATTTTGTGTTAATTATTTGTATGTATTTATTTTTTTGGGCTGTAGAATGAATAATTTGAGTTTCCATTATTTCCTATGGGAAAATTAAATCTGGTTTACGAGTGTTTGTGGAATACGAGCCGCTTCCAGAACGAATTATGCTCGTAATCCAGGGTTCCACTGTATATTAATATATTCAAATTTGTGAGACACACTTTGTGTTTATGCATGTTTGTGTGATTATTATTATATTATTATTATTATTATTATTATTATTGTGTGTGTGTGTTTTCTTTAACAGATCAGGGAAGAAGGTGAATGTGACATTCCAGGTCACTCCATCACCCAACTTTTTTATTGCAATAGACCAGCAGGGGGCGCTGGCAGAAATGGGCTGGTTCCTGTATCCTACATTCCGTTTCATAAGCTGGCAGGCAGAGTGGTACGCCCATACACAGCCTATACCCCAATCCTGAATTATTAAACCCAGATATACTGCATGGTATTAATATCACTTTTTTTTAACATGATCTTTTTTTTTTTATTTGCACCTGTTATATGTTGTATTGAAATTATTCAGTTCAAATGTCCAATAATTTCTATACAATTAGCGTGAGTACATGACGTTGATGGTCAAAGAGTTTGTAGAAATAGTTAAAAGCTTAAAGCTAAAAATAATCTTATCAGCTTTAATGTAATCAGTGATATTATTATTATTTCAGGTTGAAGCCCCTGTACATGTCTGTCTGTCTCTCTGTACAGCAGAATCTCTGTCTAACCTATTAATACAAAGAAATCACATTCTGTAAGGTTGAGTATCTTAAGCTTGTTTACACTAAGTTGTCCTTCTTTCATCATCACACAAATCCACTCCCTGTTCGGTAATCGGAGAGAGAATCACAGATGAGAAATGGAAAAAGTAGATCAGATAAAGATGTTTAAAGTTTTGTCTTAAAACGACTCCAGCGCATTAAAATTCACTTAAACCACTTCAGCGCTGTTATTTCAGCCAAAGTGAAAATATGAACTAATCCCAGTAAAAATATTTAGTTTAGCTTTTATAAATAATATCTATTGGTGCAGGTGTTTGTTTACATTGAGCAAGTAGCACATTAGTAGTTTATTTTACAGTAGATTATTAAATCCAGAACATATTATAACTGTTCATAACATCACTTTTACTCAACATTTTGATTTCACTTTTGGTGCAGATTAAACTTCAGGCAGAAATCGAAGTACTGCAAAAGTTTCATTAGATTCTTTCTAGCCAGCTTTGCGTGATGCTGTGACAAATTAATACTAATAATAATCTAATACTATTTACAGAGCAGCAGATGAGCTACATACAGTAATTATACACAATCACAAAGTGATCTCTGTATAGGTGGACGTAATAAACCTGAAATGATTTATCCCCGGCAGGTTTGACTTTAACGCTGGCTTGCTGGAGCGAGTTAAACGTCCTGCTGCTGTCGTTCCTGTGTTTAATAAAACGCTGATGCAGGGCGAGGCGGGAGCTCGGGCCATTATCACACTTCCCAAAGGTCTGTTTAAGTCCTCAATGAAAGTGTGACACACACCATGAACTAAAACCTGCATAGACATGCCACAGCATTAAGATGTTAAGTATTGTTCACTCAGACCTGTTGGAGTTTGACGTGCTGGAGCTGGACGCGGCGTTGTCCTGCCCCGGCCGCAGGGACGAGACGTGCGCTCACTGGGATCACACGGTGCAGCTGTTCATCTGCTGCGATCACTTCAGTCCTTACTGTAACATGGAGCTCGGCCGCTGGATCACCGCCTTCCGCAGGTACAGATGCGCACACACACACACACACTCTCACACCCCAACACCCCAATTTTTTTTTATTACAGTTAAGTTACTTTAGAGCCAGAAAAGCAATATATAAATAGAATACTGAATTAAAAAGATTTTTACAATAGGAGAAAAAAAATTACAATACTTTACAGAATTACAAGAATGACAACTATTATGTATTGTTTGTTAATATGCAATACTTTCTATACAATATCCTCTCTTTAATATACAAAACTCTCAGGAATCCTAATGGCAGCAGATTCCAATCTGTCTGAAGAATTTTATGACTTTTTGAACATGTTAAGACCCCCAAGAAGCCCCGATGTTGATCAGAATTACAGTATATGACTCAGCACTTTCAGACTTCAGCTATGACATCATCGTGCTGATGTTATAGTGTTTAGGTCCTAATTACACCTGCAAGCGTTTTTTTTTTACTTTGATGTTTAATGAACTTTGTTGATGTTTGATAAACTTTGACTTTGATGTTGCTGATGACTTTAGAACTAGGTTGAACTTCCTTTTTTCCATTTTAACTGAAAATGTAATATTTAAAAAAAAAATTTATGCTTGCATGAAACGATTGAGTCGATTAATTTACACGGAGGGGATAATTTGCCCCAAAATACATGGGGGGGTAAAAACACATTTTCTCCTGAGATGGTTTAGGGGGTGCATCCCCTCAATGTACTCTTTGTTTTGGTTTATTTCCTTAAGTAATTTATATATAAAATAAATAAATGATTACATAGCTGTTAGTGTCAGTCTAAACAACATTTATGTATAATTAAGTCATTTATAAATGATGATTATTATTAATAAAAACAAAACAATTGCAAAACCGTTAGCCAGCTTAGGCAGCAAGCTTGTGTGACTGGAAGAGAACTCACCTACTGTGTTAGGATTGGTTACACGAATTCCATCTAGTCTGTGATTGGTTAGAAACTTATTCGCTGAAGGTGGGACTTAAATTGTGTTTTTATAGTGCAGTTTTAAAGACCTAGAAATCGGAGTCACTCAGAGTTTCCTGACATTGTGATAAAATGACTATTTTCAAAATTTTCAATCTCAAAATTGTACATATTTTAAGGAGATTTTTTTTTTTTTGCTTCTTTGTTTAAAATGTTTGTGTTTTCTTTTATATCAACTAATAAAAGCCTACTTTTATAATGATGCAAAAAACACATTTTACATTTTTGTAAAATTGCACAAAAATACGACTTTCAACCCTGAAGGTTCAGGGTGTCTATTTTTAAAGACTAAGAAATTGAACACATACCACCTGTAATCACCAGTTCCAGAATCTTCCAACCAAGGAAGACATGAAGGCAGCTTTAGACAGCATAAGGGTGTGAGTTTTAAGTCCAGCACAGACCACAGACATTCTTGTGTGTTGATTGAAACTGTGTGTGTGTGTGTGTGTGTGTGTGTGTGTGTGTGTATTCAGAGGGACCGGCCGCTGGCTGACGGACGTGTCTCCGCTCGTGCCTCTGCTGAACAGCGAGAGCTGCTCTCTGGTCATGAAGACCCCGCCCTGGGCCATGCCCTGGATCACATCCCTGAACCTGCGCTTCAGTCACAGCAACCGCTCGGGTCAGGATGAGCTCAGAACTCAGGAACAGAATGTTGTACTTTACATCATTCATTTAGAAACAATAGAGAATCAATAGAATTTAGAGTCCATTTAGAATCAATAGAATTTGATACTTTTTCATTTAGAAACTATTATTAAGTTTACATTTCAGAAAACATACGTTTTTATCTTAGTTGTTTATCATCTCAGGCACTCTTTTTGCCGTTAATAAAAAAAATGAATATGAACGTATTGATGTGATTTAATTGTGTATTACAGAAAACGCATCTGAAAAGCTTTACCCCTTCATGCTGACGTTTCTGTATAAGGGCGGAACCTTCGACAGGGATTACAACTCCAGATTTCATGAGATCAACTTTACTGTTCCACCTTCAACTAAAAAGGTGACAGAGCGGATCTTTAGGATTAGTTTCCTGTTAAAACCTGTTACCTTACAATCTGTTAAAGCATACAATAAATAATACACACGGTATATGACCAGGAGTTTGGTGACCCTCTGGCCTTCACTGTAGGTGTGTGGATTTGTGCCATTAGTCTGGGATTGTGCAGAAGTTCGCACCTTTTAGCAGATGATCGGGTGTTCACATACTTTTGGCCATATAACATATCCATTCCGAAATGATTTCTAAGTGCATATAAACAGATGGATAACGTTTTGCAGGTGGAGCTATACGCCGTGATTACAGGCCACGGCAGCGACGATAACAACTGCGGCGAATTCTGCGTCACGTCGCACTTCTTCCTCGTCAATGGCGTCCACAACAATTCGCTCACGTTTCACACACCTGGTGAGTCGCCTGGGTTTAAAACAAACACTCCGGGGGGGTAAAAAACAGACACGTTATTCTGCTTTTACAGTCGATCAGGAAAGATGCGCCTTTATTTTGCAAAAGAACATTTACACAACCCTGATGCCTTTTGGAGAAAATGTACTTCTTGAAAAGAACACCAGTTCACCTGTTAAGCCTGGAGGTCGATCAATCATGCTTTGTGGTTATATTGCAGCCAATGGTACAGGGAACATTTCACATGTAGAGGGAGAATGGATTCAGTTAAATTCCAAAAAAGTTGAAAAGAGGATGTCGTCTACAATTGGATAGTGATTTTAAACACACTTCGAAATCCACGATCATCTGTAACTTTATGCCTTTTGGAGATCCTTTCATCTTCCACTTGCTTAACTGTTTCAATTCACAGAAGTTTTGACCAGGGGTGCACAAACTTTCGCATGCCTCTATATATAGTACAGTGTATAAATACAAAAAAATTAAAAATAAACAAACAATACAGTAGTTTACACTTTCAAACATATCACACTAGGTAATATTGAACACTTTACAGTTGCTATTGTTATTGTTATAAGTTATTGTTATTGCACAAGTAAAAAAAAAAAAAAAACTACAAGTACTCATTACCCTATTTATCACATTTGCTATTTTGAATTAGCGTTTTAAAGCTGACCACCTTAGTGATAACACGAGCTTAAGCAAATTGATTAGCAAACGAGGCTTTCATAAAGAGTCATCTCTGAAGTTTTTCCCTGCATTATGGTGAGAGGTTCACTGGGAGCAGCTCTGATTGTACAGACTAATAACAGCAGGGAGAAAAGACCTTCGTTATCGCTCCTTCAGACAGTTAGGATGTAACTGTCTGTCACTGAAGGAGCTGCTCAGAGATGAACCGGGTTCATACAGGGGGTGAGAGTCATTCTCCAGCAATGATGAAGGCTTAGCTACCATCCTCGTTTCTCACACTTCCTGTACAGTGTTCAGCTGAGTCCAGTTGTCCAGTCTCTTCCTGTCTGCAGTAGAGATGCTCAGTAGAGGCCACCACAGAGCAGGCATTAGAAGCAGGCAGTCTGATCATCACTCCAAAACCTTCTACCTTGATGGTGTCCAAGCAGAACTTAAATGCTGGGATGATAAGTGCATTAGTGTAGCGGGAGATTATATAGAGAAGTAAAGGGGATTTTTACTCTCAGAACTGTGTTCTCTTATTCTACACAATCAAATGTCCCAGTTTGACTCGAACGCCCCTTGTACATTTGTTTGTATGCGTCATTGCTTAAGTTGTACAGTAACCTACAATAATATGTTACATGTTAGAATGGTTTAAATCTCCTGATTTAAATTGATATTTCAAATTTGTAGATTTGCCACTGGGGTGCGCCATGCGTGTGGGTGAGGGGGCGGTGCCTAACGAACACGGCACGTGGCTGTACGGTCGAGCCGGATGGTGTGACGGACTGCAGGTGGACCCCTGGAGGATCGATCTCACGCCACAGGTGGACATGTTACTGTAATAACACTAACTGTACTGGACACTCTCACAAAAACAACAATAATAATAATAATAATCATAGCACATTTAAATATTACATTTATTTTGAGGTCTGATTCCAGTTATGCACATTAACATTTGAATACAGGTAGTTATATATATATATATATTTTATTTTATTATTATTTTTTTTTTTTACTTAACACTAAATTTGGATTCATATCTGAGATTTTAAACTCTCGGCTGTGTAAAAAAAAAAAAAAAACCCAAGGCCTAAGATAGCTAATTAAATCTAGTTGTCTTAGCCTACATTAGTGATAAAGTATTTTTTACTGCTAACAGTAACCTTGTGTCAAATTCAGCTGCTTAAAAAAAAAAAAGAAAAAAAACATTCTGATGACACAACAATCAAATCTAAATGGCCAGAGCATGCATCAGTTTTAACAAAAGCTAAAGCAATTTTTTTTCGACAAAATTTTCATTTATCTAAAGTTTTAAACATTCAAAATGTCATTTTAGGAGATTAAAAGAATTTTAAGAGATCTTAAATATTAGTTTTCTTCAAGACGTATCTGTTTCTCCAGTACTTGGACTAATCCCCCTAAAAAAAAAAAATTAATTGGACTAAAAAAAAACTCTTCCCAGTTGTTTGACTAATGGCACTTAGTTATTAACCCAGTTAACCCAGTGTAAGTAAGTATCCAGTGATGTAAACTTTAAAGCACTTTTTGTAAGTCGCTCTGGATAAGAGCGTCTGCCAAATGCCTAAATGTAAATTATTAATTTTAGTAACTGAAATGCTGTACTTCCTCAATGTGACGTGTGTCCGAATGGACAAATTCTAGAACTGAAGTTGGAGATGTGCTAATGGAAACAGTTCTGGGAACAGCTTGGAATAGCAAAACAGAGCCAAATTCTAGAACTGTTCTCAGACCTGAGCATCTTCCGGATCTAGAATTTGTCCAATCAGATGTGCCATGCGTGGCATTGAGGAAATTTGATCTATTTACGTTAAATTGACCCATTTATCACAGTTGCGATTTTGAATTTGTCTCAAGCTGTAACGTTTTAATTCCGACAACCTTAGTTTTAACAAGAGCCAAAGCAAATTGTTTAGCAAATGAAGCATTCATGAAGAGTCATCTAAGTTTTCTAACTAAACTAACTTTCTTAACTTAACCTAATCAATGTAATCGAAAGATTCAAAAGTATTGGAACAACACTAAGTGGTGATCAGGCTTTCCTCTACTTTTTAAATAATGAACTAAATAGAACTTTATTTTAATCTTGATTGCAGCTTAACCTGAGCGGTTCCAACACCATTCTCTACTTTGGACTTTATGACGGACGGAACCCCAATCCTACCAAAGACCCAGGCTACATCATCATGTCCTCTTATCTCGTTTTTTATAAGTGATGGAAGGAAATAAATGTGTAAAGAGTCGCTATTCACTGTAAAGTCCTGATTAAAAACAGATATTTGGATATTTTTGAATTTTTGTTTTTGGCTCGATTTTTTTGTTGTTGTTGTGTATTGAACAAACTAATGTCCCAGACTTTTATTTAGAAGTGGAAATTTCCTCCAAAAAAATTTACTTGAGGTAACAATGGTTCCATTTGTAAACATAATATATGTAACAGGTTTGACGATATACACATGAAGGTCAATTTGTAGCATATTGTAACGGGTTTAACAAGCGGATAGAAAACATGGGAACCAGATTACACAAGCATGAACAGTCTTTATTAAGCGCAACATTCGCCACGCAATGTTAAACATGTGCAGTCTTGGTGATGTAACGCTCTAAAGCAGAACAGTGGTGAGGTGCGTTGCGCAGGTCCACGGGACGTAGCTCAGTGTAGACTCCAAGCCTGTCTTTTATATCGTGGCTCTGCATCTTCATCATTCACCTCCATCACCTCTCACCATCAGCTTGATCACTGTAGCTCAGCTGTTCTTTATCATCTTCATCATCAACATTACAGCATCTTTGGAGAACTGTGACTCTAGTCTGCGTAAATACATCAATAACTTGAGCATTGTACATTAAAATGTACTTTAAAATATGTTCTTCAAAATATTCCTTTTTAACCAGCAAAATGATGAGGAAAAACAAACAAAAAATTTGTCTCAACTCAGTTCAACAACAGTTCCAGTTTTAAAGCACACATTTTTCTCCAGGTGAAACAAAGTAAACAAAACTAATTCAAACAGTAAATAACCTAGCAATAAAATTGTCAAATTATATACTGTATGTACAGTTAATAGCAGTGTGTTGAAAAAGTGAGTAAAGCTCCATATCCATATAATAACTTTTAATTTAAATCACACCCTGCACGTTCTATTCTGAATCACAACATGAAGAAAAATGTGATAAAGGGATTATTAGTTTACAGAAAGTGAAGAAAAACAAATATTAGTCTGTTCAAAAAAATAGCAGTGTCATCATTCATCTT
>JAQMYJ010000019.1:1890471-1910495 GCA_030014305.1 Clarias laeviceps | reverse complement strand
AATGCACTTGACGATACTGTTCTTGCAAGAACTATTACAGAAAGACTGACCTCTGTGTCTTAAAATAACAACTAACTCTTGTTTTTCTTGTTGTTACGTAATTACCTAATTCCATATGAGTTATTTTATAGTTTTGAAATCCACAGTATTGTTGTAGAATGTAGAAAAAGAAATCACTAAACAAAAACAAAGAAATTTCCAAGTGTTCTAAAACTTTTGAACAGTAGTGTATATATAGACACACTGGATAATAATTTACATCGGCAACAATCATACATTGAGTCGTCATTCATACCCATACAAGAATAATACATCACATTTATATGTCACATCAGATAAGGATTTATATCCACATGACACATCAAATAATGTATTGTATGACACATTTAATGATAATAAATGTGAGACAATGATTCACTATATGTGAATATGATGTATGTATGGATGGTTCAGTCTACTTTCTGCCTGGAACACCAGGCGACGGATATATATCTGCCTGATTGTATCTGAGCACCTGGGGGCGAAGGACCTTGCTCAAGGGTCAATAGTTACCCGGCGGCATCAGGGCTCGAATCTGGGACCTCCTACCCCTCTACCCCTGGCCCAATATATACGGTATATATATATATGACAGATTTAATAATAATTCATATCAACATGCTACACTGACTAATGAATAATATGACATACTGTGAGTGATAAGTTAAACTCTATCAAGCACAATAATTACTGAAACACGTTTATTTTAAGTTTCATCAGTCATTATATACAGGATATGATATATGACAGATATGGGCCACCTGTGTGCGGTCGGCTTTAAAGGTCGGGATGTAAGTCTTCCTCGATAGCGCTTCATCATAAAATGGAAGGAGATCAGGGCTGGGAGTTTGAGCAAAAAAGCCATCACTGCTCTCACAGAGTTTAACGACCAGCTTTCTCTCCAGTGCTGAATCAAAGAGAACACATTGAATACAAATGAAAAGTCAGTCAGGTAGACATTTATTATCCACTGTTATATTATTTCGAGAAATTAATCTAGCAGGTTAAACTGCATTTAACTCTCATAGCCATATGTGTATTAGATTTAAATTTAGTATCTTCTAAAGCTAACACACATTGTGCATGAGTTTACATGTTCTCCCCGTGCTTGGTGGGTTTCCTCCTGAATTTCATCCCACAGTCCAAAGACATGCAGGTTAGGCTAATTGGTGTTCCCAGATAGCCCATAGTGTTACATCCAACACTGCTACGGAGGTTCTTGAATCGGTGGATGGATGGATGGATTTACAGGTTATATGATCATCTTGATAGTACCTTAATTTTCAGATTAGATTAGATTACTCACTCACTCGGCATTTCCAACAATCTCAAACATTCATTCAAAGCTTGGATTTTTCTTCTCATATTACCTCTCTATATATTTTAGTGAGAGGTTCTAAATAATGGGATAAGATGAAACTATGCTTGTAAGTTTTCCTTCCGTTTTTGCACCTCAAACTGTTTATGCAGTTAGAAATTAATGTCACACCAAATATGCCATAGGATTTACATAGAATTACAGCAGAATTGTTGCTTGTTGCTGAAATCTCTGGCTCTGTGTCAGGTACATACAAAATGACTGGTCATCTGTCACTTTATCGCTTGCTACAGTGACCTGTTCCTATCGAGGGGTCGCCACAGCGGATCTGTACACAACTTGACACAGTTTTTTAATGCCGGATGCCCTTCCTGACGGAACCCTCCCATTTTTCAAATCGGGCTCGGGACCACCAATGCATGCAAGGTGTGTACGTGCAACCCACCAACAGCAGGGAACGAACCAGGATCCTCAGATCCTGAAGAAATCTGAAACCTAGAGCCTTAGCCACCTGAGCCATCAGGATTAAAACTGAAACGCAATAAGGTAACATTACCAGTGAGTGTCCTGAAGTCACTAATCAGATAGAGGTGTTCCTCATCCGGATCAGACGCAATGGACTCCAGCTCTCTCTTGAAGCTCTCATAAAACGGCTCACTCTGATTCACTACACCGATGACGAACATCTCGATGTTGCTGGTGTGTGCGTCTTGCACCGCATCCTCCAGCGTAACCACGTCCCGCTGGTCTGCCTGGCCATCCGTAATCACCACCGCCACTTTCTGAACTCCAGGGCGGGCTGAAAGAAACAGCTGATTGGCCTGATGGATGGCGCTTCCTGTGTAGGTTCCCTCTCCCATATAGTGCATTCGGCGTACAGCAGATTTCACATCGTTATGACTCAGGGGTTGAGAGAGATCACTGATCACTACAGTCACGTGGCTGTACAGCACAATCCCAACGTGGGTGACATTTGGCTTAACGTGAATGCGGTCGATCAGGGCGCTTACAAAATCTTTTATGATGTTAAAGTTGTCGGGACCCACACTCTCTGAGCTGTCGATAACGAAAACCAGCTCCAGGGGGTTGAATCTGCAAGTCACGCCACAGCCTAAAAACAAGAGTTTTTCTTAGGATTGTTAAAATGTAAATGAAAATTACAGATCTTAAGATAAAATGCATAAAATTCCCTGTATTTTCAAGAGAAGAATTCAGAATCCAGATAACAAATCTGATCCAGATTGTGTACAATAGTGCCTCGATTTTGAATTTTGTGCATTTGTTGATTTTAATATTACCATATTAAAACACGGGAAAAGAGAAACTACCAAGTTTAAGGTTTAATGAAAATGTGGTTTAAGGCTTAGATCATGTAAACTTTCATCTGCATCGTGTATTGGTCACCAATCAGCCTTGCTACCTGGGCAATTCAGCACTTAACCACAGTGAATGCCTACGTAGCTAAGAAGGCTACACAATGAGTACTAAGCAGCTCACACAAAAATGCACAAAATGGAAATATTTCTAAAAAATTCTTCCTTCAGAATTAGAAATCAAAAATTTGCAAACAATCGGAAAGTCACCAATACTGAGAGCCCAGAAGCTAACAAAGCACTGACAGCTAGCAGAGGGCAAACCACAGCCCTCGAAATCTGCTTGCTACCAAGTTCGCTTCTTCCAGTTTAATTTATTTGTTGTCATTATTTTTCTTTACAAAGTGCATGTAAATAGGCAAAATGGAAAAAACTCACCACAAATGGATTTAACCAATTTGACAACTTCTTCTCTCTACAAAATGCAGGACAAGAAAAATTAATAATGACACTCCCATCATCTGACATTAATAAAATGTTCTAAAACAGCATGCTTCCCAATGGCTTGATCACACTTACAGTAAGACCGGGTTCCCCTTTTTGGCCTTGTATACCCTGTCACGTAAACATATTACTTAAGAGTTGCAAAATCAAAAAGAAAAAAGTACTGTAAGTATGAAATATTATTCTTCATGAAAATGTATTCATGAAAAAGTGCTACAAATCTATTCAACCTGTACTGAGACTAGTTTCCATTATTTGTTAATAATTAAAATAATATTTACAAAAGTTCAAGGTTCTTACCATCCGTCCTGTTTGCCCTGGTTCCCCTTGACCTCCTTTGTCACCTTTGTGTCCTTTTTGGCCCCAAAACCCACGGTCCCCCTGCAAAAATGTCCAACATTACAATGGTGTCCAAATCTTCTGGGAGAACAGGATAGGAGCTTATCTTACCTTTTGCCCAGGAAAACCCTCTCCTGGGACTCCTCTTGGTCCCACTAATCCCTGGAATCCAGGCTCACCCTGAACAATATGAAATTGAAATTCTACCAAGAACTTGATCACATTTCTACTTCACAATATTATAGTAGCAACACTCAAAATCACTTAACAAATATATAAAGTTTTATGATTTGTACTAAATATTGGTAGCTCATCTTGCCTTTGGGCCTTGGATTCCTTCCCCTGGGAGACCTGGTGGGCCAGGTTTGCCAGGCAGACCTACAAACCCCTGCAAATCAAATGAAAACCTCGGTTTTCTCTTTGGATCACAAAACCACATGGAGATTCTTAGTGAGCTGCTGAATGTTTAATATAAAAAAGTTGTTGAAAAATGTTCCATCCATCCATCCATCTATCCATACATTTCTACACCTAGAGTTAGGTCCATTTCTATTTCTGGGGTCCTGTAGCCTATCAAGGCAGGGGACACCCTGGAGGGGTTGGCAGGTCATTGCCAGGCACAAGCGCATTCTGAAAACACCTGTCAGCCTAAAACACATGTCTTCGGACTGTGGAAGGAAACCAAACTACCTGAAGGAAACCCACCAGGCACAGAAAGAACATGCAAAACCCGGACTTGTGATGAAATGTCTGGTGAATGAAGGCATAAAACCAGTTGACATTTACAGATGACTTCAAGCACGGTACAGTGTTGAGACTCTTAGCCACAGTAAAAAATTAGAATGGTGCAAAAATTTAAAAGAAGGCTGTATGTTCATGAATGACGATTAGAGCCGAGGCAGCTCGGAGCCAAATGCAGTCATTCCTGTGGAGTGCCCGATTCTTGAAAATCAACGCATAACTTATCCCCAATTTGTGGAAAAGACGCATCTGTCCGTGGGAACTGAACACACAACAATTCACCAACACCACTTACACAATACACGACCTCGGCCAGGAGTTATTGCCACATCCCCCATACAGTCCTGACCTCACTCCAAGCCATTTCCACATTTTTGGGCCATTCAAAGTGTTCCTGGAAGGCACACCCTTTGTATTTTCTTATTATCACTTGTACATCATTTGCCTTGGTACAACTCAGACCTCAAAACCTAGAGGTAATTTTCAGATGACAAAGGGAGGAAAATCTAAATCAGAGTCTTATATTAGAATAAATTACTAACCTTTGGGCCTAAAAGTCCCATTCCTGGTGGTCCTACTGGCCCTGGAGAACCTGCAGAACCTCGATCTCCCTGAACCAGAAAATGGATTAAATCAGAAATTACTCTATATTTAGTAGCAGGTTTACACCATACATTTCTTAAAAGATCTGATACTGGAGCGAAGTAACACCAAACTATGTTCTTTGAATGGAGAAATACAACTTTGCTACTTCTATATTACAACTCCTAATTTCTGCATTGGACTACTATTGAAATTCCACAACGTTAAATAAAAAACCAGAAATGAATCTAGCTTTACTACAAGAGCAGCTCAGAAATGGATGAAATAATTTATACCTTTGGTCCAGGAAAGCCTGTCCCCTCTGGACCCTGCTCTCCAGGTAGTCCTTGGGTGCCTGGAGGACCCTAAAGATCATGCAATGGACAACAAATAAAGGGGGAAAATGGGATGTATTGTTTATACTACAGCTGGACTGCCTGAACTGATCTTTGGTTGATTGTTTAAAGCTTATGAAACTAATATTTACGGGTGGTCCAGGATAGCCTTCTCCCTTCAGCCCTGGTGCTCCTAAATGTCCAGGTAGTCCTCTTTCACCCTTAACAAAAAAAAATTAAAAATGAGAAAAACTAAGATACTGAGAAAGTACAGTAATGAAAAATTTTTTATATACTGTTAGGTCAAAAATGTCTGTTTTTAGTAATTAACATTTTACTTTGACTTATTTTTGAAAATCACATATATATTACCAAAAGATTGACTTTTGGTTAAAATTTATTGAATTTGGTTCTGTAAACGATTGTTGTTGGTAATGATTGGCATATGGTTTATATATTGCTTATATGCTATTAAAATATCAACTGCTAGTTATATTTAAGAATATCTAACAGCAAAAATATTTATCTCAGCTGACTTCATTTTATTGCCACATAACGTTACTGAGTCTAGACCTGACAAATTGAAGCAACCCCAGATCATAACACTGTCTCCAGAGGCTTGTACATTGGACACTATGAATGATGGGTGCATCGCTTCATGCGCTTACCTTCTTATCCTGACACGCCCATCACTCTGGACTCATCAGACCACATGACCTTTTTCCATCGGTCCTAAGACTAAGCTTTATGTTCCCTAGCAAACTGAAGGTGCTTTTGCAACCACGTTACTTCTGTGCAGTTGAGGGTTCAGCACTGTCCTTTCTGGTTTTAATAATGTGTTGGACAGTTCTTAAACCAAGTCCAGAAATTTCAGCAATCTGCTTAGTTGTTGTGACTTTTTTTCCCCCCAGGCTGGGTATGTGCATCCTGTTATTAAATTCATAAACGTAAAGATGGTGAACGTTGGATATGAGATTATACTGTATGCACAGTAAGATAATTTATTAAGCTATGTGAGAAGCAAACTGTATTAAGTGTTTTAACGCTAATATTACTACTAATAATAATTTGTAGCAATATATACTGGATATAATGTCTCCTATAGACATAGCTTTGGTTGGACGCATTTGGGGAAAAATCTCTTTAGAAACTAGTCTCAACTAGAACCTTCAGTATTTATTTTTTAATCATGTTTTAGTTGCAGGCGTTACAACTGGAGCTACCTCGAGCATACAGTACAGTAGCAGATGGGTTTGATGTTACTGTATAGAGTCATAATCTATGCTTAAATTTTGACCTTTGGCCCAGGGATCCCTATTCCTGTTTCTCCAACTGGTCCTGGAACTCCAGGTGGTCCAGGATCCCCCTAAGGTTAATACACTCAGAATAAGATGCCATAATCAGAGATTATTCAGCAATGCATGCATCTCTACATCTCTTTGATTTAATGCACTGATTAAATATATATTTCAGAAATGTTGAGATTTAACCATAAATCGCGAATCTTAATTACCTTACTGCCCGGCATTCCCCTTCCTGGAGGTCCAATTATCCCAGGAAGCCCCAGACGTCCCGGTTCTCCCTACAGATTAGACCAGATATAAGACACAATCTGGTTTTACTTTTCAGTTTAAATTTGCAAAACTTTCTCAATGGGGTTAAACAGTATTTTAAGAACTTATCATAAATCCTAGGATATTATTTAAATGAACTACAGTTTCCTTGACTCATCATAAACAATATGATATATTCGAGGTCTAAATGACAAGTCTAAATGACTATGTTTCTTATTTTTTATATTTTTTAATACCTTGGTCCCCACTGGACCCAGAGGTCCCATGATTCCCGGTTGTCCTCTTGCTCCTCTTTCTCCTCGCTCTCCCTTAAAGAATATAGCATGTACCATTTAAATAACATTGTCCTCTGTTAATATGCCCTACTGAAACTGCTAAATAATTCAGGACATCACATAAACCTTATCTCCATGTAGTCCTTTACCAGGTGGTCCCTCAAGTCCTCTCGGGCCAGGAACACCAGTGTCACCCTATATTGAGAAGATAATATATAGCCAAATGCTGTATTCTGGAGCAGATTTGACTTGATCGTTGAAAAATAAATTGTATGTGATCATGCAAACCTTTGGTCCTCTAGTTCCATCTTCTCCTGGAGCACCTGGTTCTCCTGGGACACCTTGAAAGCCAGGCTCACCCTACAGTAGAGACAGAGGCAGCTCTCTCTTGTTACAGGACAGCTACTCACCAGAAAGCATGAAAGCTAACACAAGCTGCCTCCAAGACAGATGAAGTCAGCCAACGACATCTTTTCAAGCTATTCTATATACAGCATCACAGACAGTATGACACATTCTTCCTACTTCCACATGCATGAACTCACAGGTGTGAGTATGAGAAGTATGAGTGACAGGGAAGAGAAAGTTCCAGAGATCACTGACAGTTTTGCTCTCTTGCATGCTCTCTTCCTGCCCAATGATGATTAAGGCGTTGTTGGGAATCATGTTAGTGATCTCCAGACTATAGGTCAAATCAAATTATTTACAGTAACATTAGATCACTAGATGGGCATTTGTGGATAGTGGTAGGCTTCTCACCTGCCATGTAGAAAGTCTGGGTTAGATTCCCAGACAGTTCCCCAAAAATCCCAAAAATAAATTGGATTGTTGCATCGGCAAGGACATCCAGCATAAAATCGGTGCCACATCAAATTGACCAACCAAATTTAAATTAGGCAAACCAACCTAGTGGAAATGCAGTAGGATCTAGCAGTATGTATTTAATAAGTCTGTTTCCACATGTTTGTAGAAGATGTTTGTGCAAGATGTTACATCCAAGACACTTGTAATCAGATGATCATGGCCACAGGTTTGAGATAAGGGTGTCTAAATAATTACAAACAAAGACTTCTGTCTTCTTTCTGTCTCACCTTGGCTCCTGGCTCTCCGACACCTTTTGGTCCTGGTAGTCCACGCTCTCCCAGGAGACCATGGTCTCCCTGTGACAAAAACAGAAGCATCTTATGTTTCCATCAAAAACTGCAATTTTTTCCATGTTGCACTTCACTTAAATTAACATTTTGCGCACCTTGTCACCAGGAATGCTTATCCCGGGGATCCCTCTGGGACCAGGAGGACCTATGGGGCCCTGTGTTCCCTACATGTGTTATGTTGTAGTGTTGACATGAAGACAAATGTACAACACAAGGCAGAAAATTTAATACACTGGTCAATTAATTTTTTCATCAGTTAATACATTTCAAGTCAGACTTGGAGAGCAGTTCTGTGGAAGAATTCTTAGTGTACTGTACATGGTATATTAACGTTTGAAACCTTTTCTCCTTGAATTCCCAATCCAGGAGTCCCTGTGGGACCAGCATGGCCAACAGGTCCAACATTACCCTGTGGGATGCACAAAGAAATAACATTCAACAGTGCATTATCATCAGTGTTGGGTGTAACGCGTTAGAGTACTTGGATTCCGTTAATGTGTGTGTCAGAAAGTCGTCCTACAAGCCCCGCCCCCGATTATTCCTTCTGTTATACCCCTATCTCACCTATGCGGTTTGACTATGTGAGGGCCGATGCGCGGAAAGATGGAAACCTAATCACAGCGCCAAAACTCGCGGTGAATCATGATGAACCGTACTTCATCAACCGTACGGCCACCGCGCGAAACCGCGTAGGTGAGATCGGGGTATCAGTAGGTAATGGATTACGGGCCAAACTTTGCTGAGTGATGACGGTAGAATAATTATAAAGGTCTTGACTAAAACAACATGCATGAGGAATCACAAAGGAGTTTTCATTTTTTTATGCAATGGAAAAGTACTCGAACTAGTTACTTTTATCAGAACTGTAATGTAACTGAATTTTTTTCAAAGACAGTATTTTTGTAATGTAATTAGTTACTTCCCCAACACTTATTATCATTACAATGATTCATCATTAGGTTCATCATTAAAGGACTTATAATTGCTATTATGCATTATACCTTTTCACCCTTGATGCCAAATCCTGGTGGTCCACGTGAGCCAGTAGAACCGTTATAACCTCGATCTCCCTAAGATATAAACCGGGTTAGAGTTAAATTCTTCTTTGCTAAGCTGTGTACAGTATGTTAAGTTTGGTTAGCTGAAGTAATAAATAAAGCATAGCACTGTGTATTGTGGTAGAATGGAAACTTCTTTGTACAGTATATACAGTAAGTCACTCACCTTTGGCCCTACTAGCCCCTCTCCTGGAAAACCAGGAACCCCTCGAAGCCCTGGAAGTCCTGGTGGTCCCTACAGTCATTACAGTATTATTAGTGATATGACATACTAAGACATTTCGACTCATTTTTGTCTGTACCCACTTACAAGTTGGCCAGGTTCACCTCTTCCGACTAGACCTACAGGACCTGGTGTTCCCTGGTTTCCCTTGTCGCCCTAGAACCATTGCATAGTAATAATAATAAATTAAACACTTGTAGCAGGCAATTTCGTTGTTTACTTGTTTTGTTCTGAAATAATTATGCACAAAGGTTTAAAATAAGCTAGAATTAATTAAATATATATTGCCTTATACTGTATGTAAGTGCAGAATAGGAAAAATGCTGGAACTAGAGCCCAAGATCATCTCTAAACATCACATTCAGAAAGGCAGGTTAAAAAAATACTTTTAAAGCAATAGTTTTCAAAATCACGTTATTAACCGCTTCCCACATTGTTCCTCGTCATTCGTGCTTGCAACAGACTTAAAATAGACTTTGATAAATATCTTAAAATTTATGATGCTACATTAGCATATTACCTTGCCAAGTCTTGGTTCTAATAAAAACCATGTTTTTTGTAATTGTTAGGATTATTTACTTAAAAAGTGAATCTAAATCTAAATTTCTGTTATTTAATGTGTACAATAAATGTCATCGCTTCACCTTTTGACCGGGAAATCCAACGCCTATATCCCCTCGAGGTCCGGTCGCACCAGGAAGTCCACGATCTCCCTACATGCAGATTAAACATTACGACATGCAAATGAATGACCCGCTGTTGAAGTTTGCTAGTTTTGCAGCTTAGCTCTTAGACACTGCTAATGTTCTTGCCTGGATTTTGGAAACATGCTCTTGATTGATGCTCCTAATTATGAGTAAAGACTCAATTCAGAGATGTCAGAGCAACAAAAGAAAACATAAAAAATGTCTATATATAGCAACAAAGGCCAGCCTGAAGACCATCATGTTTCTTCTGTTTTCCTTCTATTGTGGCTCGCGTGCTAACGGGTCGCGTGCCATGAACTGTCTGGCAATGTACTTTATTGTCTTTTACTGAGGATAATGCTATCTTTCATTCATACTTAGATCTGAATATAGTATGTAATCCTCTCAAAGCGCTCTTTGTGTGATGGTGTTTTCCCAAACATTTTATTTTCGAGGGAAGCCCCCGTTTAAATGTCAGCCGTAGAAAATCCACAGAAAAAACACCATGTATGAGAAGTAATGCCTGACTGTGCCACATACTGCGCAACAAAAATTCATCATTCTCTTTCCTGAGAACAATTTCAGTAGACCGTTCTTACTTTGGGGCCTTCCAGTCCTTCAGGTCCTTCGTCGCCTGGTGGCCCTTGGGGGCCCTAAATCAAAGACAGACAAAAAACACAGAGAGACAATTTATACTTTTTGCGATGATGTATTACCGCTACACTGATAGCCAAATGATTCTAGATGCTTATATAAATATAACTCAACTTTGACTTAGTGAGCATGACTTTACTTCATCGCACTGCATCAATTATTAAAAACTGTTGATTATTTTCCTATAAAAGCACAACACTTTCTTCGTTTTTCATTATTTAGTTAAATGAATCTTATCATGTATACAGAAGCACACTGCATTCACAAAAGACGAAAAATAAAAATCAGAAAACTTATCTCATAATAATGACTTACTAACTCATAATTATGAGATCTTGATTTTAATTATCTTATAATTGTAATTGATCATAATAAAGCATAAACTTATACAATTATGAGATAATATGTCCCTTAAGTAGCTCAGAATAAAACAATTCCAATATTTGTATTTGTTTATTGTTAATAGTTATACAATGCTAACACATACAGATTTCTGGACCTTCCTGTATGTAGTCGTTCCTCCATGCATATAGCAGGACATGCCTACATTTCTCTGTCCTCATTTTAATCTTCGCGAACAAAGTATAAAAAAAAAAAAAAAGATCCTGCATGTCTTCAGTACATTCACTGCGTTAACGTGCTCATTGAGTCCAGGATTACTAGTGATCCTCTGCTCACATTCCATAAGTGCAATGTGGAGAACAAGCGCCATTACTACAGTACTTCTATGGTTTCATTCACTACTGAGTCTGTAAGAGCAATAATATTATATATATGAAAACAGTGGGATTGTGGTCTAAAAGATGATTATTGAATTTTTACCTCCACTCCTCTGACTCCTCTCGGTCCTGGAGGGCCTTCAATGCCCTGAGAAGTACAATATTTCATCTCAGTACATTACATATATAATCATCATTAATGAAGGTCTATCATGTGGTTTTACCTTATTTCCTTTTGATCCAGGAGCTCCACATTCTCCTCTGTCACCCTAGAAGACACTCACTGATCACACACACTGAGTAGAAAGGGGGAGCTCAGGGGTTAAGGCATTGGACTACGGTTCGGAAGATCCCAGGTTCAAACCCAACAACCACTAAGTTGCCACTGTTGGGCCCTTGAGCAAGGCCCTTAACCCTCAACTGCTCAGATGTATAATGAGATAAAAATGTAAGTCGCTCTGGATAAGAGCGTCTGCCAAATGCGTAAATGGTAAATGTAAATGTAAAGTGTATTTTCTAAGAATATTATAAAGAAGACAAACAGCCAAAACACAGTGTGGGCTGATTTAATTATTTTAATGTTATACATATAATACAGAAACTGTGTGTGCCAAAGAAGCTACTTCGAAAGTTTATGCAACATGGAAGTGACCAATCTTGCTTACCTAAAAATTCATTCGTTTTGGAGAGATGATTTTATATGAGCCCCCAAAAATGGCTATTTTTCAGCATTATACTGTCTTTAAAATGCAAATGACTCACATTTCTTCATGAGTCTTGACTCTAAATCTGGTGTAAGTTTCTAGAAGCAAATGACTTTTTGCTTAAATTGTTATTTTGTTAAAAGTAAAAAAAAAAAAAAAAAAAAAGAAAAAACCAAAACGTCTGTAGTGTCCGTATCCAACAGTGCTATTGAATTCTGGATTCTGATTGGTCAGAAGTTGTTCATGAATATTCTACATCAGCAGCTCTGACTGAAATGGAGTTTTCATTCCAAGTTACATCAACAAATACACTCATTTAAAAAAAAAAAAAAAAAGGTAACGTGTGATCGCCATTATGTTGAATTTAACGCTGAAGGAAGGAGTCGCCAGTGTCAGCGCTGTGTAAGAATCAGGGTAAATCTTTAACATGTTTGTGTTTCACAGTAAGATGACAAGCTGTGTGTTTTTTTTGGAATATTGTTTACCTTATCGCCTTTGTACCCGGGCCGTCCCTAAACAGACACACATAGCCAGTGACACACACTCGTATAATGATGTACAGAATCCATATTGAAAAATGCAGTTCTGTCGGATTTACCTCTGGCCCGTCCAGTCCTGGTGCTCCTGGGGGTCCAAAGTCACCCTACGGTAAAGTACAGGAGGAGTCAGACATGTCGTGTGTTATCCATTAGTACAGGCATTCACTCTGTGTGTGTGTGTGTGTGTGTGTGTGTGTGTGTGTGTGTGTTTGCATGTGTAATGCTGTACATGCTTGTATATCTGGATTAGTCAGTTTGCGTATTTGTGTATGCTTGTGTGTGTGTGTGTGTGTGTGTGTGGGTATGTGTGCCTTTTTCGTTTAGTGTATTTTCTTGATAAACTGATCCATTACAGTCAGATTTGTTTATCCAGCTCACCTTTCCACCTTTCTGTCCCGGCGGTCCGTCGATCCCCACGTCTCCTTTTCTCCCCTGAAACAAACCCCGCAGAGTTTCACTCACTCATTACACACTCGCTGTAACACACACACACACATCATTAGTGCAGGATCAGGGTTTACACTCACAGGGCTTCCTGGCGGTCCTCGGTCTCCTTTCTCACACACACACTGTGGACTTTGCACTTGTGGACACTGAAACACAAAACATGCAGTAGTTGTGTGTGTGTGTGTGTGTGTGTGTGTATAAAATGTACATGTGTGTATGGGCAACACTTTGCTTAATAATATAGAACCACTTACTGCATTGCGAACTACTGTTTCCTGAAAAATAAAGAATATGAAGAGAGATTAGAATACAGTTCATGGATGTTTCCTGAAACACATTTTTAATAAACACTGCATGTTCTCACAGCATTGGTGCCAATTTTATTTTTTAATGCTGTACATATAATACAGAAACCGTGTGTGGCCGAAGAAGCTACTTCTGAAGTTTCTGCGACATGGAAGTGATCAATCTTGCTTCTCTAAAAACTTTAACCGTTTTGGATTTTATATGAGCCACAAAAATGGCTATTTTTCTCACTTCAAACAATAATAATTCAAAATGCAAAAAATTCATATTTCTTTATGGGTATTGATACTAAATTTGGCGTAACCTTCTAGAAGCATATGACCTGTTAAAATTCTTGCTTAAATTGTTTATTGGTAAAAGCTGAAAAAACATAAAATCTGTAGTGTCCGTAACTAGTTAAATTCATGTAGCAATATCGTAAAAAAATTTTCATTTTAGAATAATAGACTTTTTCAGGTTTATGTCTATTTATGTGAAATCTAAATTACGATTTAGATTACAATTAAGATTGAGACAATTACGATCATTGAAAGATTTGAATAAAAAAAAAAAAAAAGGTTACGGACACTACATCAGAGGGCATGAAATTGTATTTAGCAAATGTGTTCCTTTTTAACTGATAAAAATCCAAATGTGTTTGCATATTTACAAAAAAAAAAAAAAAGCAAGGAACAGGATATAAGAAGCATTAAGTATTGTAAAAAATGGTGCTGTATAATCCTGAAAACTGAAAATTCACTTTTACTCCTTTTTAGAACCCATACCAGGTTTTGGCCTATAGTTAGGGGATGTAACACAATTTCGTTATATATGTACATCTCTTACTCCAATACACCAATGTGGCGTAGTCTGGACAGGAAGGAGCCATTTGGAAAGCTTTCTATCTATCTTTGACTGAGTAAACTAATAATATGAGGTTGAGTCAAAAATTATCCGCACTCTGGTTATATTACAACCTTTATTGACCGCACTGTCTTATCAGCGCTTTCCGTTCAAGGCTACTGTCTCCCCAGTCACTGCTGTGCAGGTGTGAACGTCCTACATCTGTTCATTTGTAACTAATAATATTAAATTAGGTTTGTTGCGGTACAGAAGATTCTCTAAGGTTCACTGGACACCAAATCTGCTGTAAACCTGGGAATAACTGCTGCTGCCAGTTTATTGATGAATAATGATGAATTACTCGGTTTTAAAAATGCTAAAAAAAAATCAATTCAAACTAATTATTTTACTTTTTGGAGATCCCAGCACTAGAGCTCTATGGAGCGCTGAAGCTATAAATTAAATCAGGTTTGTGAAACACGGTTTCATGCCTTAGCTTAAAATTTGGTTTCTGCATCAAAGCACCACTGACAGTGTAAGGTTTCTCTTGTGGATATTTTGCGAACTCTAGCTCTTACATCTCTCTTTGTTCTAAGTCATATGTCTATAAATCAGTCTCTCTTATAAATCATGTGCTTCGATGCTTCTAGAGAGGGGTAAAAGAAGCCATCTATGTGTACGTGGAAAATTCTCTCAACAGAGCTGGAGGTCTTGGGCACAACCTGACTCCTATTTTTTCATGCTGTCCCCAGGAAGATCAGGACATCCTAACAGGTCCACCAGTAAGGACTCTCACTGTTCGTTGCACCTTTCTCCTGGGCAGCTCTTTCCTCTTCTCTTTCTTACTAATCTCACCTTCTCCATTGTTCACGTAACAAGCCGTTTCTGACAGGGGAGGATCCTTTGACCTTGGATGACTCAGATATGAAGAACGTACCATCCTCCCTCAAACTGAAGATGCTACAAGGATGAGCAGTGAAACGTTTCTACAGTTGACCTGACTCAACTTCCAGATAACCTCACCTGGATGACTGAGAACAAATGTAACAGACAGGTAAAAAATAAAACAAATAATAATAATAATAATAATAATAATAATAATTAAAAGGGTTCTGCATTTCCTATTAATCTGCAAACTCTTCCAATTTTGTAAATATGAAATACAAAATTGGAAATCTCCCAACCGTGTGACTTAATTTCTGCCCACTGGATCTAACCAGAAACCCTGTGACCCTATTTATATCCCTAACATGCAGCAAACAATCTCTCTCTCTCTCTCTCTCTCTCTCTGTCTCTCTCTCTCCGGAATGTTCTACCCACTTTTAAATCCTCATTGGTGTTCATTTTTTGATGTCCGTGGAATCACTTAGCATGTGTCGATGCTCTCGGCCCGATTTTCCACTTGGAATTTTTAATGGTCCTAAACACAGCATGTCATTGTGGCTTCAGACTTGATCCTTTCATATGCGACAGTTATATAACTTTACGAGGAAAATGTTCGCTGTTGTGGTGAGCGCACAGACAATACAGCACGACTTCATCTCTCACAGCTCTCTTACTTTTTTTTTTTTTTCTTATTTTATTTTAGACGATTATTATTAGTGTGTAAACTGCATAGTTTTCTTTTTTTTTTTTAACATTAGCTTTAACTACTGAGATCATGTAAGACTCTATGGCATGCTGTTATAAAATAAATAAATAAATAAATAAAGGACTGGATAGTGTGATAGCTGGTGCTGGGTGGAATCACCCTTTACCGCTAAGCAGATGACTATTTTTCTCGATCATCATGTTTTTATATTATATAGGCTAATGCATGAAATTCTTAAATAATTCATCAATTCATCAAATCGCAGTTATTGTAAAATAATCACCTCTCCGCTATGTATCTAAAGTATTACACCACCCTGTCGTTGATTATTTGCCTATAACAGCACACCTTGAGGAGTGTTCCTATGGATTAGCTTACAAGCTCCTGAAGCAGTTTCTGCTCGAGCCGCTGATCGTTGAGGTTGTGCACGAACCGCTGCATGGGCGCACTAGCCATGGCTCCCAGTTTGGCCTTATGGCTGCCCTGTGATGACAAGCTAATGGTGAACAGCGTGTTGATGTGAGCTTTGGCCTCATCGCTGGCAGTCAGGCTGTTAGGACTCCGTGGATGGTCGGAGCCGTCGGTCATGAGCAGCATCACCCTGACGCTCTTAACGTCAGTCTCATGGACGAAGAGCTCGGTGGCGTTCCTGATGGCGTAGGCCGTGTACGTGCCCTGTCCGATGTAACGCATGTTGCCCACACTTTTCCGGAACTTCTCCAGTCCATGCCATTCTGAGAACCTCTGCATGATAAACACAGAGCTGCTGTACTGGAGAACAGCGAGGCGGTGCGTCAGGGCCCAGCCAGGAACCTTCATGTTCACTATCCGTTCAGCGAACGAGCGCACGAAGCCTTTCTCCTTTTCAAACCCGTACAACATGGCGCTCTCGGAGCTGTCCAGGAGGAAGGCCAACTCCAGAGCACACGGCAGCACTGCTCATGGAAGACATAAAAATCCAATCCAAAGGTTATGAACAGTAAGAACATGTGTGGGTGGTAATCATTTTAACATCTGTTCCTGGAGGCTGGTTTTTGAAACACCACACAAACCCAGAAATCTAAATCTATAAATGTGGGTCATACAAAAACTTCTAGTTACCGTTTACATCTTTTGTGCTCAGGTTGTTCGTTTTGTCTCTTCGGATCTGACATTGAACGTCGTGTGTAAGGGATAACAAAGCAAAGCCCATCACCGTCACACTCCACAGCTTGGCCTTCATGCTTAGTCTGAGAAGGAAAGCGAATGGGATTAAAGGAATAGTCTGAGCAAAAAAAAGACACTTTTCCCAAAGGGTGACCCAAAGGTCATCTATGAGTCAAGACGTTGTCTTATGGTTATAAATAAAATAAAATAAATAACACTATACACAATGTCATCATCCGAATCACTTCGAATGCATGATTTCACCTTTAAACATTATCTCACAAGTCCAGTTTTAAGACTTTTTATAGATAATTAAGGAATAAAACACTTCATTCACATTCATCCATTATCTAAACCCATGAGGAGCCCATCCCAGGGAACTAAGGGCACAAGGCTAGGGTGCCAACCACACACACTCTGGGCAATTTATATATATATATAAAATGGAAAAAAACAAAAACTTAAAAACACACAACTATATTAATTATTTAACAGTATCTTCAGAGAGTAGTTTTTTTTTTTATGGTTAGGAATGTACTGAACTTTTTTTTTAATTGAAACAATTCCAGTATTTGTGCTATTTTGCATTCTTTAAAACATATCATATAAATATGCCCCAAGTAATAAATATACTGTAATAAGTAAAAAAAAAAAAAAAATACTGTAAAAACATTTTTCTCCAGACTGTTTTCCTAAAGTAACAAAGTTGCACTAATGGCATTTCCAGACATCATTCTTAGAAAATAGATTTGTACAAGATTATGATCCAGGTACAACATTTTATTCATAAGAACGATAATAAAACTAGTTATTTATGCACTTTTATTTTTGTTTAGTTTTATTTTATCTTTAAAGTCATAAAAACATGCACAAAATCTGGAACAAGATGCTGAAGTCATCAAGGGCTTCGAAATCAAAAACAACTGAAGTCTTTTTTTTTTTTTTTTAGTTTCTTACCTTTTGTATCTTGCGAAAGTGAGGGATTATCCATCCGTAACCCTGTCACATGCTCACATGGATCTGACATGGTGATGGTGCAGGAGGTTGTCACACTGTCCTGCTCCTGTCAACATCTACATGGTTGCCAGATCATCGGAATCACAGAAAAAGAAACAGAAGGATTTTAGAATCATTGCTAAATAATTTTACTATGTAGTCTAATAATATTTAATTCTTGTTATAACAAACATTAATTCACTCAATAATGCCTTTAATGTAAAAATAATATTTTTGTATAAAATCTAATAATAATTATTATATGTGGTTGCCAAGTTTGTAGTATTTCTCCCAACTGAGCTGCTGTTGCAAAAATAATTACATGAATAAATAAAATTATATTTATGTATACAGCTCTGTAGCTCTGTTGAGACCACTGCAAAATAATCAGTTTCTTATGGTTTTTTTTCTTAGAGGTGCATGACCTTATGACCTTAAGGTACTAGAGATGTGTGTACAGTACAGTAAATGTTGGTTTTCAGTTTTTTTTTTTGCAAGATTGTGTTAGGGACATTCATTTGTCATTATCCCGATATCTTATGATCAAAATCATTCAAATTTTCATCTTTTGTGTGATGTTGTTGTAAATCCTCTTAAACTTTTGTAAACTTTTTTTTTTTTTTAAAGAATTAAACGATAAATTCTGGAGTTTCAGGTTCAGGGGACTCAGAGCCAGGGTTCAACAAGAGAAGATCATTTTATTGTGCAAATCATTCGGCTTGGGCAGTTTAGTCCAAACATGAGATGCAAAACAATCTTATTTCTTTCAGTTTTATGCTGAGGTGTGCACACGTGAACCCAAGGACAAGAAAGGGAAAAACAATATAAAAAAAAAAAACATAATCAAGGACATCATGCAAACATAAGTCAACTGGGTCTGCATCATACATATATATTAATTATATTTGTATTTAATTATACAGAATTAAAAATAAATTCATACATTCATAAAAGCAAGCTTAACCTTAAAAATGTAAAAAAAAAAATGGAGTCAGGCTTATTGTGCTATTTGGATCTGTTTCTGTGATTCTAACAGCATAAAACAGACCCAAATGACAGATTACAGAAGGACGAGATGAAATACCATGATACTCAGTAAGATTTCTCGACAAGGAAATGTTGTGTGTTCAACATTCACAGCCCACCAATGTACAGGTACCTCCTGTTGTGCTGACATATAATCTAAAGTGACCCGATTTACTGTAGCAAAATCATCATCGGATGATCATTAGTCACATTCACACACCTGAATCTAAATAAATATCATCAAAACACCAAAGATAACTGATGCTTGTCAAACTGCTGAGACTTACAGCACTGTGCAAAAGTTTTAGGCACATGTAACAGCTACAGGCGCTATAGAGCAAAGATGTCTTCAAAAAAGTTTCTAAATTAAAAAAATTGTATTAAAGGCAGTAAACTGTAATTAATGAAACAAAGTCAATAATAGGTGTGATGACCCTTTGCTTAAAATTTTGCAATTTCATAAGTAAATTAGATAATGGGTTTTACTGAATGTCCTGCAGAACCAGCCACAGTCCTTCTCAGCACTTTGCCCTTCCTGCTTCTTTTTTCATAAAAGCATCCATAAGCTTTCTTTTTAATTTTTGGTCTGAAATGTGTTCTTTTATATATGATGCTGCTTGCTTTTCATGAGGACAGATATTTTTCTGTGAGACATTTTTTGATGGAATAACAATTAGGGCTGTAGCTATCGAATATTTTAGTAATATTTAAGTATTTTAGAAATATTTAAGTATTCTACCAAAACTTTTATCGATTAATCGAGTAATCGGATAAAATGTACTTTTGCTTATTTATACAGAAATGTAAAATATATATGAGAAACAAAGATTAATTGGTTTACAAAAACATTTAATTGAAACAAATAATTGTGCAAAAACATAACGCAAGCTTTTAAAATTAATTAAAAGAAGCTTCGAGGCAGAAGATTTTGCC